>JACCGJ010002966.1:0-23664 GCA_013407085.1 Atriophallophorus winterbourni | reverse complement strand
ATTACAAACTTTAAGGTCTTGAAATGTTTAAGTGGCGTGCCCACAAACGACTTCTTTACCGTAAGACCCGAGCTGGGCACATGGGCCATTCACCTAAAAATGCTTAGAATCGATGTCGGCTATACCTCAGGAAGCACATTTTCAGCCTCAGGACGGTAAACTCATGCAACATTCTTCCGAAAGAACTCATATCTCACAGTTCCGTCTCAAGTTTTAAGCAGGGTTTGGACCGTAACGTAGGTAAGTTTTTTCCTGAATACTCTCCCTAATTGCTATACACGCATAAATAGATCACCTTTTAGCGTTATCCCGTAAATCAAGAAAATGCTAGATTTTTGAATATACACTATTCTACGACAGCTTATCACTCACCTTGCTGGTGAAGTGAAAGCGCTTTTGCTTTTCCAGCATCGGTAATAATGCGGTGCTCCCTAAATACAATTCGGATTATCTCTTTGCGTCGAAGATTTCAAACAGACAAAAAAGTTTTGGCAGTTGTGATTGCTTCTCTGCATTTTTCTACCTGAAGAAATACTAGACGCTTGATCACCTTGTTAGCCACTTACGGTCCTGTGCATCTCAACTGATGTGAACTGAACTGAAGAAGAAAAAAAAGAACGTCCTTGAAGCACGTTAACATTTGAGTTTGCTAAAATCAAATATCGATTAAAATAGCTAGAAGCCTATACACGAGTTTTAGAATTCATTCAGACATTTTATCCTAATATTAGCAATGCCTGCTTGCAAATTGTTACAGAAAGTAGTTTATTGATGGGCTCAACCGACTGATGCTCTCATATGCTTAAGATCGTTGTTCAAAGTAAGGTTGAATACAATCCATCGAAATGAATTTTCGCTCAATGCTCTAATGATTTTCTAGCTATCGGTCGATTTAATATCATCCGTGATTTCAATTCAGTGCTTGCTATCTAATAATTAAAATCCCAGCGAAACATCATAATAAATTGTCTATCCTCCATTATTTATGGACTATTTACTGTGGCTCACAAAATTTTATTTATTGTGTCACTTCAGTCCGAATTGCTGTTCACATGTCGCATCAGTATGTTATTCATTATTTTTCATCTAATAAAGGCATATTCAGTACTATCTTGTGCAGTCTATTCCTTGCTGATTTCGTTGTTAGCTGCAATCAATAGTCAATAGTTTTATTGTGGTAATAAAAGCTGATAGCTTGTAGGAAACCACTGGGTGGTGTGTACAGAGGGTCGCTACTCGACTTATTGCTATTATTACTTACATGCCTCTCAAACTCTAGTTAGCCTAAAAGTATCTCAAGCTACCATACGCAGAGCGATGTCTGAAATTGAATATTTTCTCAGTAGCCTACCGCAGGGTTCGTGGTGGCATGATACTCCTCTATCAGATTGTTTGCCGGAACGAGCTTCCTGGCCTCAGATCGCTTTTTGTAGTTATCTCCGACCATCGAACAAAGGGCCACATAATTCGGTTGCTCGTCCACCGGACGAATCGTCTGTCGCACTGGTACAGATTTTCACAACGTCTTGTCGGCACTTGGAACTCACTTCCGGCCAAGGATGTTAAAGCGCCAAGTCTATCTCTGTTCAATAACAGCACCGATCAATTTCTCTGGTTCGCCAAAGGCGACTGCTTTGAGAAACGAATCCACCTCCCAGGATACCCGAGGCGTTGGTAGTTATGCCGGTTCAAGAAAGAGCTTAAACGGAACTTTTGTACTCCTGCTCTAAATATAATTGTATTGTATTGTATTGTATAATCGTAAGCTTTTAAACTACAACGTTTTACTTTATCCCTGACTTGTAATTACATGCATACGTGATACACGACCTTCATTCGTGCATAATTTCGGAATGCTGCTGTGCTGAATTGATTACTATTGATGATAAGCTGCATTTGGAAAAATACTGTGGTGCCACATTGGAATGGGCTAAGTAGACGAGATGTACACTAGAATAAACAACCACAGATTTGGTCCAACAATCCTTTGTCAGTTATAATTTGTGGTCACTAACAGACGTTTTACTTTCCATGGATGTGAATTTTGACAAAAATTATCGAATCTACGGTATTGGATTGTTCAGGAAACAGTTTCGTTGAACGGTATTTGTTTGATCGTTTCGGAGGTACAGCAGTACATCACTTTCTATTTTCTCTCTTGTATCTGTCTAGGCCAGGGCAACCTGACAGTATCTTAGCCCATGTGCAGTCTGACTGTACGGCACTTTGCCTGGTTCAGGCTTGTGCTTTCACACATATTTTCGTGCTGTATATCTATTGCAATGCCAAACTCATTGGCACTGATAATGTCCTGAGTGTGCAAATACGTCAACGTTCTTGGGTATCCAGTCCTGGTGTATCTGAGCCTACATGACGTCTACAGCTTTGACGCATCATTGAATTACAAGCTTGTGATTAATGTATGCATTATCTTCTGTAGAAACGGCAGTGGGTTGCCCCATTCTCTTAATTAACGTAGTGCAGCCATTGACATAATGAAGCCGGCTAGTCCCCCGTGGAGCCAATTGCACGAAAGTAAATTAGGAAGTAAATCACTGTAAATCGCCTTTCCAAAACAGCCGACAGGCATTTGTCGAGTGCATTTTTGAATGTTTTGAATGTTTGCATAAAAACATAATAACAATGAATTATTTCTCCAGCTGTGCAGAAATTTATCACCATCTGATGAACGATAATGGTCCTTTAAATATGTATATAGGAAATTAGCTACTATAAACGCACATTCAGTGTGATGCAGTAACCTCCGTTTAATAAGAAATCTCATGATTTTTTCTGAAACTTGGCCCTCGAGAAACGTACTGAAAATAATAACGTGCCATAAAACGAAAAACGTTTATCTGACATAGTTCGCTGATCAATCTCGTTCTGTTTAAACATGATATTATTCGCAACTCCTGTTTATTCGTTAACCTGACTGCAGATATGCTGTCGCTCGTGATGGTCCTGTTCTATGTGAGTGGTACAATAATTAAACGGTTTTTGTATCAGTTACCAGACTGGTTACAGGCTTTGAGCTTTTTCCATGGACCATTTCTACAACACATCTGCCTTCAAACAACCAACGTTTGACGTTATTGTTCTATCTGTTTAAAAATAGACTAAATAACCGCTAAATAATCGTAATAATCGTTTTGAGGCTCATTTCTGTTGCTTCGCAAAGTACCAATCAACATAAAACAATATAAGCAGATAAGCAAATGCGTCAAAGACAACGAGCTAGCGGAATTCGCAACTACGTATACAAAACAGTTAATTTTTCTAGTTATTGGATGCGATATATTCATGTTTTTTCTATATCATACATACAATCAGATAGAAAAAATATTATTACACATAGTAAACTACGTGCGCTTCACTGACTTCAGTTTGCAGTCATATTGCGCGAATGTAATTTGTAGGGATGTGCAATCTTGCAGCACTCTCGTACGGCGCAGCTATCTAGTCCTGGGCAACCTGACAGTATTTTAGCCCACGCGCAATCTCTAACTGTGCGGCACTTTGCCTGGATCAGGCTTGTGCTTTCATACCATACAATAGTGTGCAGCCGACACCCTGCTAAATTGATTTACAACCTTTTGCTGCATGCAAAACACACTAGACTCTCACCACTGTCGCTACTTTCCTTTCTACACATGTCTAGTACTTGGTAACCTGACAGTATCTTAGCCCGTGTGCGTTCTATTACTGTACGCCACTTTTCTTGAATCAGGCTTGTGATCTCATACATATTGCGTATGGTTCCAGTCCTACCGAGTCTTGCGCTATGGTGAGCTCCTTCATTCCAGCGCACCAACTGGTTGTTGCACGGTCTATAAAACGCTTCATGAATAAGTCGCAAATGTAAGGTTAAGGTAAGAAAGCACAAGCCTGATCCAGGCAAAGTGCCGCACAGTCAGAGACTGCACGTGGGCTAGGATACTGTCATGTTGCCCAGGCCTAGACAGATATGAGGAAGAAAAAAGAACAGGGAAATGGTAGTGAGATGATGTAGTGGTAGTGATTCGATGTGTTTTCGATTCGAGATATAAGCACCTCATCCAGTGTGTCCGTCTAATATTCAACATAATAAATAGTGTTTCAGGCTCCGCCATTCAATATCTTTTTTATTAATATTTCATGGTTAGTCACTAGGTATTTGCTACCGATGCATTTATACCTACATTTCATATAATGAAGGTTGACAAACCGCTAATGAGTAATGCAGGCGCGAACTTACAAGTCTGCATTTGTGAAAAGTTAGGCAGTGTGGGTGCCGATATACTATTAAGTTCCCCAGATCCAAACAAGTGTATTAAAAATGATGGTGACCGAAAGAATTCAGAGTATTCCAACATGCAAGTTTGAAATCACGGACTACGCCCAGGTAAAGCGCCGCGCAATCATAGACCTCACATGGGCTGGGGTGCTGTCAGGTTGCCCAGGCCTAAATAAACACAAGAAATAAATATGTTAATTAGATCCTAGAGTGTTTCTGCATGCAGCTCAGTACAGCAACATCTTCCCCGTATTAGAGTGTTTACGATGGCGCACCCTCGACCGAATTACGGTTAGCTTAATCATCAACATGCTTAGATATTTCAAAATCTTACCGAAACAACATTTCATCTGTCCGCTTTCAGGAAGTATCATTTTTCGTAATATCTCACTTATTTACTCACTGCATTTACATAAAAGTTATGCCACCAGATGTTTTCAAATGCATGGTAAATATTAATTATTATTTTACCCACCCGATATTGTCGCTGATGGTTCCTACTATTAGCAATAATTCAATCAAAGCAAACCGCATCATATGATTTGACTCCGTTCTAGTTACTTTCCATGATTGTATTAGCAAACGGCGTTTAGTGGCGGCCCGCCGTTAACACGGCGTTTGAATATTCTTGTTTTGTACATTTTCTACCATGCAAAGTGTTGATGCGATTTTGTGATCACGTATGATATTGTCATAATTTCAATATCATTTTAAAATTGAATCAATGCAAACTATAAAAAGCTCTCTGTTGTACTATTTTTCTGCTCCTGCTGCTCCGTATTGCTTGTTACTTTGACATCAACCTTTTGGTCCGTGTTGAACACAAATGAAGGAGGATAAAGCTTTATTCAAAAATTTTCGCAATTGCATCCTAAGATTAATGTTGAAAGAACAAAGCGAATTCTTTACAAGTTACACATCAAAAATATTCACAGTAAATATACATATGATACCATGGAGAGAGATGTGACCGCCGTTGTTCATTAAGAAATTCATTTTGAGAAACGTATCTTGTTGTAGTTGGATTAGACGGCCTTGAATATTAAGATGTTCTGGGATGCAGTATGATGTTATTTGATCGATTCTCTGAACAACGGACGAAAAGTACCGTTGCGGATAATATTGATAAGTTGAAAAATGCCGTTTAAAAATTAGTTAAGTATGTCTTGAAATGGATAGAGCATGTGAGCGAAATGATTCAGATAAAAAGCAATGTCCTTTTGAAAAATATGCAGGAAATGTTGCAGGTGAACAGTACAAAGCCTATATGCTCTTAAGCCTGATCCACGCAAAGTGACGCACACTAGTCTGCATGTGGGTGAAGATTCTATCGGACTCCACGCTTAGACAGATATGCGACAAAATATTAGGTGATATGGAAGAAAAGATAGAGTGAGTAATCAGTTTAAACTTAACGCCAAGCGGTCGGCAACGAAAAGCATAGAAAGAAATCCTACGAATTTTAGGAAGTAGATAATTTGGGTGAGAAGTTCAAGTAAATTTGTCCGGAGTGGAGACGCCTAAATACTTGGCATGTTTCTCTTCAATGATGCCTACGGAGGTAAGTCTTGGTAATCTAAGACTACTGAAAATGCTTTTTGCCGTTCACCATGAAGATTACAGAACACAAGCATATTTTGCATGACTTAAAGACAGGAAACTCTTTTTTGACTAATTGTAACTTCATCTAAATGCATTGGATAACGTGTTCGAAGACCATTTATGGGTAGCAAACATCCATTCAAGGAATGTTTCCTCTCTGATTTCATTGCTCACGCATATCAATATTATTTACATTTACATTACACATACGATTTTGCAGTAATTCTATGCTGTCTAGGCCTGGGCAACCTGACAGTATCCTAGCCCACGCGCAGTCTCTGACTGTGTGGCACTTTGCCTAGATCAGGCTTGTGCTTTCATACCATACTTCTGTGCTGTGCAGATAACACCGTGTGAAATCGATTTGCCACCGGTACTGAGCTTCATGCGGGAACACACTGGAGTCTCACGGCAATTTCTATGCTATTTCTCATATCCCTCTAGGCCTGGACAACCTGACAGTATTCCAGCCCACGTACAGTCTATGATTGTGCCGCACTTTGCATGGACCAGGCCTGTGCTTTCATATATACATTTTGTGTTCTCATCACTTTGTGTATATATCGAACTCCACTGCACTAGCCTTCAGACAGTCAATAAACGACGTCGTTTCCGCTAGTTGACACGTCCTGTACATGAAACCCAGTGGTTACCACGCTGAGCGCTCTGTTCGACAGTTGGTACAGGCAATCAGCCACTAACTTGAAAGAGTGACTTGTTTTGCCAAAGTTGGACGGACCCAGTTGTCTGGATGTGGTGCGAGAGAAGGAGAGCGTGTATGGCTTGATACATTGACAACGACGGCAATGAATAGGCATCAGTGAGAAGTGCATCATTTCTATTCCCCCTGACATGAACTTTTGCTCTGACCATGCGCGTTACAACAAAATCACGTGTACCATATGACAGTATTACACTGATGTTCGTATGGCGTATCGAATATATAATCATGACTTCATTAAACTGAGAGAGAAGAAACGGGACTCACTTAATTATACAGGTCTAGTGTGATGAGAATGAAAAAATATAGACAACATTGAAGTGGGTTGCATACGCAATGGCATCAGAGAGCAAAATTCGCGGATCATTTTTATCTGCTCAATCGGTTTTTTAAACGCAAGAAAGCTCATTGTCATAGGTGGTTTATAACCGTTTTCTTGTTTCTGACTCGCAGACTGGTCATTAGACCAACCTGCCCATCACTCTTTTTTTATCTGAGTATGAGCGAACTAGCAGCTTTTCAGTCCATTTGCCTCTCTCCAGACTTGCGATTTCTGACATACGTATACATCACTACATTGTTTTTATTGTTCCTCGCGATGTCAGTTTCTTCCACCGTCATATTCGTTTTAGCTACTATGTTTCCGGGTGGAAGCGTTCGTCGTCCAGATGGTGCCAATTCAAGAATGCGAATCAAGGCGTTCACCAACTCCATGGATGAGCACCTTGCCGGTCAAATATGGGAGCAACTGAAAAGTGCCATCATTGAAATTCAACGGAAGAACAGTGGCGGTTTGAGCTATGAACAGTTATATCGAAATGCCTACAATCTTGTTCTCTACAAACAAGGTGAACTGCTTTATGCGAATACAAAAGATTTGGTTTGTGAGCACATGGCTCATGTGCGCAATGGTATTATGGAAAATTTCAACAACAAATTTCTGACGTATCTCAATTCCTGTTGGAAGGATCATCAAACGGCAATGGTCATGATTCGAGATATTCTAATGTACATGGATCGTATTTTTGTACCTCAGAACAAGCTACCTAATACATACAAAATGGGCATGACTGTGTTCTGCAACCAAATACTCAGATATTCGCCGATTCGAGACCATTTACTGAAGACTTTATTGGACATGGTTCACCGTGAACGTCGTGGGGAAGCTATTTCTCGGTCACAAATTCGTGACGCGTGCCAAATGTTTGTTCAACTTGGGGTCGGATCGCTGTCGGTTTATTTGGAAGATTTTGAAACTCCTTTTCTAGAGCAATCCCGCGAATTTTACAAAGCAGAAAGTGAGAATTTCCTCGCCGAGAACACCTCGGCTATTGTTTACATCAAACGTGTGGAGCAACGCATAGAGGAAGAAATTAAACGGGCACATTATTATTTAGATCCATCTACTGAGCCTAAAATTGTCGCTGTTCTCGAAGAAGAACTGATTACTCGGCACATGGAAACTGTTGTTGGTATGGAAGATTCAGGTTTGACCTATATGCTTACTCACGATAAACTGGACGACATCGCATCCATGTATAACGTATTAAGCCGTGTGGAAGATGGTCCCAAAATAATGAGCAATTATATAAGTATGTATTTGAGGGAACAAGGGCGCAATATTGTCCGTGAAACAGACTCTACAGTCCCGCAACAGTATATTCAAGACTTGCTACAGCTTCGCGACAGGGCAACTGAGCTTTTGGTACGTGCGCTGAACAATCAGACCATCTTTCGAAATCAAATCAACGCTGACTTTGAGTACTTTGTTAATTTGAATCCACGATCTCCCGAATTTCTGTCCATTTTTATCGATGAGAAACTGAAGCGGGGCACGAAAGGTATGGCTGATCAGGACGTTGATCTAGTTTTCGACAAATGCATCGTACTGTTTCGTTACTTACAAGAGAAAGACGTATTTGAAGGCTATTATAAAAAGCATTTGGCTAAACGTTTGTTGCAAAGCAAGAGCCAATCCGACGATCAGGAAAAGAATATGATCTCCAAGTTGATGGTCGAGTGCGGGGCAAATTATACAAACAAATTGGAAATGATGTTTCGTGATATGCTTGCCTCGAAGACTCTAATGGAAGAGTTCAAGGCTAAGTTGCCCAGTATCAATCGTCCTTTGGGGTTGGATTTATACGTGCGAGTACTTAGCACTGGATGGTGGCCGATTCAAATAACGGATTGCTGTGATGTGCTACCTGAAGAAGCGGCTAACGCTTTTGAGGTGTACAGGAAGTGAGTTTATATATTCCTTTTAATGTTTTTGTTACTTTTGACGTTTTACAACCTCTCGTCATCCATTGGCCTGTATTTGATTTGTCGCTTAATTCGATTTTCGCTAATGTCTACGTTCTCTAATTAATATGTATCCACAGGTGCGTTAATAGCTTTGTAATCTGACTGTTCGCGGTATGATATAATTTCACGTTTTCTAGATGCAAATGGAAAATTAAACCGATAACAAAATGCGAATCACAGTTTTTCAGCGTTCAGAGGTTGGCCTAGTAAGCGGTTTTCTTCAGTTGGATTCTCAGCGACACCGTCGTAACGACGTAGTTTCTTTGCGCGTATTTTCCAAATTTCAATCCCATGTTTCATCCAATGACGTTCCTCGTAGCCCTGCATCACACCAAGCCACTCGTGACTATCTCAGTTCGCACGGATGTGCAATCGTGCAGCAGTTCTGTGCTGTGCTGTGCTGCTAACATCGTGCTAAATTGATTGGCCAACGGTAGTGAGCTGCATGCGAGTACACGCTGGAGTCTCACTACCGTTTCTATGTCCCCGTTCATATCTGTCTAGGCCTGGGCAACCTGACAGTATCTTAGCCCACGTGCAGTCTCTGACTGTGCGGCACTTTGCCTGTATCAGGCTTGTGCTTTCATACATACATACATCTCAGTTCGCATACATACATACATACACTCTGCATGCTATTCATGAGATTGTGTCACTTTGTACGACCTTAGGTGCTTATTTTGGGAAGTTGAGATATTTTGGTTCCGTATACATCGTAATCCCGACAAACATATGCAAGATTTACTGTTTGATTATATCACTAATTCTGTTGATCACTGTTTCATTCAGTGTTGTTCGCACTACAGCCACGGTGATCGATTATCATACACTTAGAATACTTCCTCAACGACGGTCCAGTACTACTTTTTCAGACTAGATAAATTGTAACCCGATAAATTTCATGACTGATGGCGTAATCAATTGAATGTGCTCATACTAACCTGTTTCGTCATGAATCACCGCTAGCCGGCGATTTACGGCAAAGCCACTGGTTAGATAATGACATCGGACCCCAAAGTTGATTTAAATTCTATCAAAATGCCTAACCATTTCCTTCACTGAAATCCATGTGTGTATTTTTACGGAATCTGACGGCTGGCGTAATCCAAATTCGTTTCTGCTCCTTAGCATTCGTTAACCCTTTGTCTACTGACGGTAACTCTAGTTACCACCTCAAACAAGCAGTCGATTGCTCGGTAGCTCCCGTCGGTACCTCCAGTCACAATCGGGGTGCACTTGTCAGGCGGCGCCTGCGATATGATCCATGAAAATAAATCATGTGTTTCATTTATGCCATAATTAAGCAGAATAACACAAAAATATCACCAAATACGTATATCCAATCACCGTAGCCGGAGTTCAATATTTGTTTTGCTAAAAAGTTGAAGTCGTGCAAAATAGCAGCGTTTTGCAGATATGCAGTTTTAGCTTTTTCGAATTTTCGTTCGTTGGTTTATTTTCAGGTCATTTGCAACCTTCTGTTTTTACATATATTCTTTTGTAAGCGTTTGATTTCGTATTTGGAAAATGAATTGTTATGCTATGTCTTTCCGGGCATCTTCAATGCTGTTTTATTAATCGTCTACAATTTCTATCACGAATTTCGGTCACATCTACAATGTATCTCCATTCTAATTAATCAATAACAGCTTTAAATAATGTATGTATATTTTAAATCGCGAGCTTGATCCACTCGAAGTGCTGCACCGTCATTAACTGCACATGGACTAAGACAGTGTCAGGTTGCTTAGACCTAGACCTGTCTAGGCCTGGGAAACCTGACAGTATCTTAGCCCATGTGCAGTCCTCGACTGTGCAGCACTTTGCCTGGATCAGGCTTGTGATTTCATACATTCATTCATGAGACCTAGACCTATCTGAGAGTTAATGACAATGGGACTTAAATAATAGATAGATACAAAATAATTTACTACCATTTGCATTGAAATGTTGCGTGCGTTCGTGGACGACAAATTACTCTTCACCTATTCTAGCAACTGGCACTAATTAACTGAATACTTATGGAAATGTTTCCGCAGATAATTCGATTGAAAATATCAGTTAGACTTTCGAAAATCCGTCCACTAACCATCGTATCTCCCATTCCTTTTTATTTCAGTTTCTACCTTGCTCGGCATAGTGGTCGCACGATCACACTGCAAACTAACATGGGCAACGCGGAATTGTATGCTCTTTTCTTCGGTCGCGCCTCCAGTTCCGAGGGTTCCAATAATTTATCAACGGAACCCTCAACAGCCTCGTTCCTCCTGCGGGGATCCAGCTCAGGTTCATCTGGCCAACCAGCCAGCCAAGTTAGCCAGTCGGTGATTGCTAGCAATTTGCCCGGCAGCCCGGGGGCTCCTGGTACACTGGAACCGAGCACAATTAATCCTGGCCGTGGCGCTGTTCGAAAGTATTTTCTCCAGGTAAAATTTTTGCTGCTCTTTTAATATCGTTAGCGCTGTGTGCTCAACCGTGATCGTCCATTCACACTCACCTTTCTATATTATATTAAACGTTCCACACATCGTGGAGTATTGTTTAAACTACTGAGAAGACATCCTTGGGTTTCAATTGATATCTCGTGCCAACCGATCGAGAAATAATTGAACTGCTCCCTTTTCTAGAACAATTTTTTCCAGCCAACTTGGGTGCTGTACAGAAAACCCAATTCGCTATCTTATATATTGTCACAGCTAAGTGCAACTTCACTTTAAAAAGCTTTTGTGTTAGAATCATTCTTTCTGTACCGATGTTGAAGTGCAGCGGAGATTTTGTTTTATTGTTCTACTGTCATTTTTACACACACTTCGTCACTACTCTGTCTGGTTCCATGTAACCTGTCAGTGTCATGGCAAACAGTCTGTAGATTTTCGGCGTTTAACGTCAAGCTTCTGCTTGCACACATGGAACATCCGCATCGACTTTTCAGCACTGGTTCTGATTCTTGGATATTGTTATGCTTACTGTCATGGCAAATAAAGGGACTACCTGTTCAGCAATAAAGGAAAATATTCGTAGCTCAGGGTGTGGATGGTGTTCAACTTGTGTTCGCCGAGCTTTCGTAGTTGTTGTTGGACGTTTCGTCATCACCAAAGAATTCCAACTACAAGACGCTTCGAAAGAAGTTTTGCTGATGATGTCATCTAGCCTGATGACGAAACGTCCACCAACAACTACGCAAGCTCGGCGAACACAAGTTGAACACCAAAGGGGCTACCTCTTTTCACTTACGTGATCCTATCAAATTTCTTACTTCATGACTTTCATTATGTATGGAATTACATTGATAGCACACGACTTGTCGCACCATTAACCTTATCCCATTGGATTGACTGTCGTTCCTGAATGGTTTCACTCCCGGTCGAGTGGTTAGTCTCGTTCGTTGTCTGGTGGGGATCAAAGCAGTTTAATTGAACTTGATCTCGCAGTCTCCGCTTGTTCAGAGCAAACCGTGTTGAATCGGTTGCAAAATGTAAATGTGGGGCGTGGAACAAAACAATGCATCTATCTGTTGAACAAATGCATATTCCGGCGACAGTTCGTGTGTGAGTTGGTCGTACTCCGCTTGAAAGCTTGCTTTTTCAATCAACAATACAGAGTGGTAATGGCAAAACTATTTGTTACACCAAGGTAGAGCGACCTGACCTAAAAGTACAGTCAGCAAAGTTGAGGTTAATATCACCTGATTCGCGATTCACAGTAGCTAGGATGAGCATCCTAAAAGCTGGTCGTTCGTATCTAATGACTAACAACGTCTGTCTCACTTTACAGTAAATTTAATTTGTTTCATTACTCACTAAATTGATCTTCACTCTAGCCTGTCGAACGAACTCGCTATTTGGGTCTGAGTGCACTCTAAAGGCATGCTTTTTCAAAGTAAAGGAGAGAGATAGTGCTAATCACCGTTCGCACAATAAATGCCGCATCCTCAACGGTGCCTAAAAGTTGTCACCCCTCCGCATTCACGAGGCGCGATCTCTTGTACTCTCCGGTGGTTTAAACCACCAGACCTGTGACTGTTCTGCTGAGCGAAACGTTTGAGACGTGAAATGTCTGTTCGATGCAGGCGAGATCCCTGCAGCTCAGCCGCGGCAATAAAAGCCACTGGCAATTCCGAATCAGGTAGAATGCTCGCCATCTGAAGTGCGAAATATCTGCGTATCCTGGGTTGCTTGGCGCGTTAAAATTGTTCACGATGGCGGCTGAGCTATCTCGACCCCTGTCCAACTGCCTGACTTCTGTTTGGTGATTTCATGGCTGCTTACTTATGGCGATGTTATGTTATGTTATGAAAGCACAAGCCTGATCCAGACAAAGTGCCGTATAGTCAGAGACTGCATGTGGGCTAAGATACTTATGGCGATGAAGTAGGATAAGCTTTTTTCAACCCGTGCACTTTCTTTGAAAATAAATTGAATCGTCACTAAAGAACTAGCTACAGCTACTGATCACCTGACCTTTTCTTAATTTGTGAAACGGACTGAAATGCTAATCGAACCTGTAAGTGATCGGTTGTTTTACAGGTTTCCACCTATCAAATGGAGATTTTAATGAAATTTAATCACCGGAGTCGGTACACTTTCACCGAGTTACTCAACGAACTCAATATACCGGAGAGAGAGCTCAAACGCAGCCTGATGGCTCTTGCGCTGGGTCGTTCAAACCAGCGAGTATTGTGCAAAGAACCCAAAACCCGTGAAATTGAACCGACTGACGTATTCTTCGTCAATGATTCGTTTGTTTCAAAAGCTTTCAAGGTCAAGGTGAGTGATTAATCAATTGATATGTTGTATCCTTTTTTCCGGTCGGTCTTCCTTTGTTTTGCATGTAAAGTTTGTATTTTCGCTCCCGATATTCATTCGACCGGTCTTTTATGCATCTGCTTTAAATACACCCTATGCTCGAATTATAACCTCTTAATGCCTGCGCTCTGATAGTTACAACCAACTGATGAAATTTTCAATTTGACCACTGTGTGTTCTGATTTTAATTTTCAATAATTGATTAATGGTAGTTATACTGACAAATAACTTTTTGCTTTTCAAAACTCGACCGTTTTGTGTGGATTTTGTGTGCTTGAACTTCGGTGGTCGGAGTTAAGCAGTGCCATGATTTTGTCTTTCGATTTTGTTGTTGGCCAAACGGATTGTAGGAAAACGGGTCAACCCGATCCATTCCCTCGAGAGCGCCGTTAATCGATGTGCCTCTCCATTACTCACATTTGTTGTTACCAGCTTTATATGCTTCTCAAGCTACCGTTAATTTTTTCTGTGAATATCTGATCTGTGGACAGAATAATGCTTTTGATCAGAATGTTCCGTCCGTCAACTCACTGTGAGCACCTTGATTACGAAACTCTTTCAATGTCTACTTAGAACAAGCATCTACATTTCGTCGTTGCTTATCGGAAATAGTGCGTGGCTAATTATACTTTTCTTGAATCTCACTTGTGATTTCAAAGTAAATTTTCCTTCCTTTATACATTCTATCGTATTTGCAAATGATCTCCATTTTCCCTTGCGCTAGTGTGTTAAATGCTGCGTCATTTTGCTAGCCTGTACTGCCTCTTTTTTCTACAACAAAATTGATTAGAATGTATTTGTGACCGATCTGGTATTCACAATAAAAGGAATATGTATGTATGTATGTATGTATGTATCAAATCGCAGTTCTGGTCCAGGCAATGAGGATTTTTCCTCAAATTCACAAATTATTGTGTATTAGCACAAAGTCAGAACGGCGTTCGAATATCATATCATTGATGCACATACGTGATGAGAGGCTACAACCGCGAAACCGGTCGTGTGCTTCCGTCGTGCTTTTCGAACCCCATCTACTATTTATTAATAATATATTACTTCAGAACAAAAACTAATATTGTCATGTTGACCAGACCTAGACAGATATGTGGGAAAATAGAAATGAAAATGGTAGTGATACTCCAGCATGTTTCCGCATGAAGCCCACTACCCGTGGTAAATCAATTTAACGCGTCGTTGACTGCACAGCACAGAAGTACTGCACTATTGTACACTCGTGCGATGTTATCTTGTATGAGATTGATGTGAATACATAACGTATTAGGCAAATTGACCACCGATCCTGGTCATGTCTACGTGACTCGACTTACCTCATGGCTGCTTAGTAGTAAGGTCAACACAGAGGTGCTGGTTGGAATGGTAATGAGTCACGTTCCCTGTCATGACTATCACCTTGGTCTGACGAAGCCTCTGTCTCGGAAGTAAAACGTTACCCCGAAACAGCTCTAACCACTGCACACAAATTTCTTTTCGATATAATTTTATCTTTATCCGTTTAAACGCCCGCTGATTATGCGTTTGCACGTTAATATTTCCAAGTGGATTGGCGAGGAAAGCTTGCTATGTTGCTTGACAGTAAAAGCCATAAGGAATCTGTCATACTGATGTCACTCCACTCTTTCGCAAAACTTGATTTTGTGCTTGTACCTACGCTGCGATAGATTCCGTAGTTTTTTTAAAGGATTTTATTGCCATTGTATAATGAACGTTAAACACTCGCTACTTGCTCCTACTGTACGACTGTCCTTGATGATTATGTGATTTCATCGCAAATAATATCACTCTTTTATTCTCTTTTATCACGCAGTCTTTCTGCTTTCTTACATCTGTCTAGTCCTGAGTGACTCGACTATATCGCAGCCCACATACAGTCTATGACAGTGCAGCATTTTGCCTCTATCAGGCTTGTGCTTCCATATATAATATATAGTCAACCTTGTACAGTAACCAGCTGACCAAATGCCTGCATGGTTTCAAGGCCCAACGAATGGTGTAACCCGGAATTTTGTCTTAGAATGATGGTTCTTCATTCATTTTACATTCTTATCGATTAGTCATGTGAGCACACGCACCGTATCGATCAATCATCTCATGCAGTTCGAGTATTCGTTATCGCATACGTTGCAATTGAATGGTTCTTAAGTACGTACGGTTGTTAAATTTAATTTGATTGTTCTTGTGCACAACAGTGCGGATATCATATCAAGTTCTCTTTTCCGGGTAGCACAACTTGGACGAATCTTCGCTTTCGTTTTTTTTCTTCTGTAGAATTGCCGCACACTACTTCTCTCTGTACCGAACGTTTGCGAAGCTATTAATTCCCCAAACGCGTGAAACATTCGTTGATAATTTGGAACAGGTACCATATTACATGTGTTTGGACAGGTGATTGAACAGGCTGGTCGTACGAGCCTTATCCAACAGTGGCATACAAGCGCTCCTTGTTTACCATTCCTCCACTGTTTCAAGCGCATGCGGATCCGGATCTTACTGTCCCTACATGATGAGTGCAAACAGCACGAAACCGGTCGTGGGGTGTGTGTGACGGAAAAGCATGCAAATGAATATTTTGTTTCATGGTTATGGGTTTAACCCCATTAAACATGTGTTTGAGCAGGTTGGTCGTACCAGCCTTATCCAACAGGAAAGACATTTACGTTTGACTAGTTGTAAGCTATCTTTTTTGCTTTCGGAGCACAATAGATTGTGAATGTTTGTATCTCTTCTAGTAAAACCCAGCCACCAATTGAAGAATTCAAGTGGTTTTCCTACTTCGGTCTAGGTCGGTTATGGATGTACATCACAAGCGCATAGCCTTTCCATGTTCCACAGCCTTTCGAATACGTAAACAGTCCAAGCTAGAAGGACTAATCTCCCGCAGCGCTCACAGTAGTTTCGGCGTGATATAAGTTAGACAGCCGAGATCAATATCCCCTCTTCCCGAGCTTGGAGTTGACGTGAGCGATCAAGAGCATGTCCTTCCCAACTCGTAGGGTTTATGTCACGACTCCGATTCTTGGCTGACCAGTCAATTTTTCGCGATAAAATTGGGTCCGGTGAAGCTTCAGTTTTATACAAACCAATGGTTGCTTAATGCCGTAATCTATATTCTGATGTGGTCTTCTGAGTAGTAGGCCTTTCATGTCAGTGCGTCTAACAAGCTGAGGTCAGTGCTTCGACTAAGCATGTTTCCAAGAGACCTTATGCTGTGGCTTTGTTTGAAAGATGCTGTTAGTGATACAAAGATTGGGCTGTGTCCATAATTTTAAAAGGCCTCACCCTTTTTCATTTTGGTTGTACCAACCCTAAACTGTTTCGTGGTAGCTCCACTTTAATAAACGTTTGTCTCTCCGTGACCCAAGGACTGACACTTTAAGAGCAGACTGTGTCGTGGAATGCAGTTATTTGGTTTTCGTGCCAAGATTAATGGCTTACCTCACCTAATGACCGGTAATGCGAGTAACATAATGCATTGAAAAATCTCCTTTGGCTAATTTAACATAGCAGCCATACTGAGTATCACTCTATATTGAACACAGCCGAACGGTTTTATTTTTTCGTCGGTCAACTGCGCTACTCTGAACGTGAATTTCATCATAGAATAACGCATGATCATAATCAACCCCTCAGGTCGTTGTGGTGTGACACTAGCACTATCGTATCCGATGTTCGAATCTCACATAAAAATGGTGCTTTCCTACTTCTAAACTTTATTCTTTCGCTGTCCTTTGATGTCTCTATCATGTAGCATCTACTGACTTTCCGCCGACTTAGCTTTTGATTCCCAATGTAGAAAACTCTTCTTAAACTGTGCGAGTTCATGTCAAGGATGGTCAATAGTGCTGATATGCGTTTATTTTAGCACGTTGCTATGTTGTTTATCGTTGCCAAAGTTGCAATTTTGACCGTTATGGCGTGCGTTTTAATTTATTAACCTCATTAATCATTCAGACCATTTAACACTCCTTGTGGTATTCAACGGAGTTGTCCATTCTCTCGTGATGCGCATCACTTTTTACCTGCACATGCATGATTTCGCAATTTTGATTCCCGTCAATAAAATAACCACACTCATTTTCCTCACTCCTTCACTTTCTGTTTAAGTCACAGCATCACCGTGGCGCGTTGCTTACGCACTGTTACATTCACCATTTACCAGTTCGCCTTTACCCCCCCCCGCATAGATCCAAAGCATCACGGTGAAGGAGACCGAGCCGGAACGACAACAAACGAGAACTCGTGTCGATGAGAATCGTCGCTACGTGATCGAGGCCACCATCGTTCGCATCATGAAGGCCCGCAAGACACTGGGCCACGGGCAGCTGGTGGTCGAGGTGATCGAACAGCTCAAGTCCCGTTTCGTGCCCACCCCGGTGATGATCAAACAACGAATCGAATCGCTGATCGAACGCGAGTTTCTTGCCCGCACCGAGGACGATCGACGTGTGTATATGTATCTAGCTTAGTACACTGGGAATGCACGATGTGGCGCGTATTTCGCGACACTTGTAACTATCGATTACACATTTCCCGTTGCTTTCCGTCATTTGCATTCCGACCTTTCATCATCTCACACTCCTTTCAGTTTTGCATGTTTCAAACCGTGAAATGTGTTTTTTCCCCATTGAACGCACACCTTACGATCCTAACTTGGTTGATCCGGATTGCTGTAAACTCTAAACCGCCGGCGTATTTAAATGGATCGTCTATTATTGTCTCATTTCTTGGTGATTAGGTAACCTGGCCATCGCACATGTATTGCCCCCCCCCGCATTGTGGATCAGTGCTCCATCGATCGTTTCGGGATTCGCTTCATTTGCGTGTAATTTTCCACACACACACAATCCGCTCTGTTCCCCATCTATTTGTAATTCCGCGTCTTTACTTTACGTCTCACACTTATGTTTGATTTTCTTTCAATTATTTACCGCGACTATTGTAAATATTCACTTGATTCTATTAATTTGTGATCTTACGGTTCCAACTATCAAATTTCCTCGCGTATACATGCTCCCTGTGGTGATTTCTCGTCTCCGAATGAGACACGCGCGTTCTTTGTTCCGTGCGAGCTCGTGTAACATTTATCACAAATCGAACAGCTACGCGCATCACTCCACGTCTATTTGATGGCCGAGTTGTTGCGATAGCTGTGCCGCACGTAGCCTGTGGCACGGTTGCCCCAAAGCACGATCCCTTTTCTTGTAACGCCTTGAATGAATCTGTGGCGGACTTTTTCTTTCTAAATTTTTCGTTGATGAATAAGCATTTATGAACTTTTGTTGCTCACTTCCAGTGTTTTTTTTATTTCATTGGAGGTGCTTGATTATTCGGGTTCTTCAGGTGCGCTTGATTAGGTTCAATGGTTGTTGTCCAGAATTTGTCAAGCAGACAAAGCAGACAAACCGTTATTTGATTGGTAATTATTGATGAAAATAATAAAACACTAGTGGTTGATCGACCTCGACCATCCACACAAGACACAAATGGAAGCTGAATACATTCCACTTAGGGAGCATTCTCTGTATGCTGAATACAACGTGAATGAAAAAAGTAAAGAATGCTTTTTAAAGGTGGTCTACTAAGAATCCGTCGTGTCATGAACATATCGTGGATTGACAAAGTGACAAATGCTGAAGTGCTTTCAAAAGCTGGTCTACAGAGCATGTTCACCCTATTATGGCAGCGCCGCCTGCTGTGGCTTGGTCATGTCTACAGAATGGAAAATGGTCGGTCCGAAAGATCTACTCTATGGCGAGTTGCAATTAGGAAGCAGACCGCACTTGATGTACAAAGTCGTTTGTAAAAGAGATATGAAAGCTCTTGGCATTGAAACCGCGAGTTCTGAAGAACTAGCTCTTGACCGCTCACATTTGAGGCATTGTTTAAAGCGTCGCCTGCAAGCTGGGAAGGAGCAGATACAGCTTTTGGCGGCTGAATGCAGATCACGCCGTCGGCGTGCAACTGACGCCTTATAACCGAATCGGACTGTTTAGTCATTCAAAAAGCTGTTGAGCATGAAAATTCATGCGATTGTGATGTACATCCATGGTCGATATCAACCGAACGAGGCCAACAGCGGCACGTGTTCACGCTACAACCACAGCGCACCCTACGCGCGCTGGGTCAGGTGTACAAAATGAAAGTGGTTGTATTCCAAAAAAATCTACTTCATGGTGAGTTTAAATCAGGAAGTCGACTATCGGGCAGACCTCACTTGCGGCACAGACTTTTGTAGAAGAGATGAAAGCCCTACTAGTTGGAAAGAACTTGTACTCGACCGTTTGCGTTGGAGGTAGTGTTTAAAGCGTCATATGCAAGCCCTGGAAGAACAGATAATACTCTCCGCTGCTACTTGTATATCTCGCGTCAGTGTGCAACTAGCATCGTTCACCCTAGTATGCCGATCGCCATGAGCGTTGCGAGAGAGATTGTTTCTTCCGACTGTTTAGTCATTCGAAAATTGTGGAGCGTAAAAATATAATGCACAACGATGTGTATCTGTGGTCCAGTTTTGAATCACATCATGTTCCATATTTCTATCTAAGCTGACAACCTAATGCTATATTTGCCCATATGCCGTCTGTGAATGCGCAGCTCTTTCATTAAATATATCATGCATCTAGGGAAATATGCTTATCCCAGATCAGGATGTTATGGTGTAAAATTTTCACCGAAATATTGTAAGAAATAACCGCGACAGCCCAGCATCTTGTGCGTTGGATGAAGTCGTACTGTACCGAATTTAATTATATAAGGTCACGCAATGTTAAATCACGCTGCGATTCTAACGTATATTAGGCTTTTGACAAGCACTTTGGGGACACTCATTGCAGCGTGAATCACGTCGCCCATCGTATCCCATTCAACCGTCTTAACAGCATGTCTTGCTATTAATTTGTGGCGGAGGTTGCTATTATATATGCCATACGATAGCTCGTGATTGACACTTAACCAGTGGATGTCACACCTCTACAATATCGTCTCCATAGCTTTCTGCTGTTGAAATAGCAAATATCACGGGCATTATGGTAATCGAGTCCTCCTAATGAATAACAATAGCACAACTACTTTTGGGTGTCGATATTCTCCAGATGTCTACTTTTGGGTTATCTGGTTCATAATATCGACAGCGCGTTTAGGAACTATCCTGTGATTGGCGCCCACACTGAAATCACAGAAAATGGCATACCACGTGGGATACTGGTGTAAGTGACTGTGTGATCTTGTGAATTCGATATCGGGTTCGTCGGTAGCCTTAAGGCTTTTGATGAGCATGGTGTACGAATTTGTTTCTCCAAACTCGTAATCACCCCAAGAGCGTTTTAACATGCTTAACGGTTAACAAGTAGCGCATTTATATGATAAAAATGCATGCAAATGAGCATTTCCCTTAACGGTTGTTAGGTCAGTTTTAGTATATCAGCATTCAACTAACTAACAGTCACTCCACATCAGAGTAACTAGAAAAATTGTGTACTCCTTTTTGCGTTTGATCTTTTGCGGATTGTTGTTATCCCTGTGTAGCGTTCATCTCAAAATTTTGAAAATAAAATGCACGCTTCACTTGTGTTCAACAACCTTAACTATTTTGTAACATACGTTGTAATAATCAAAACATGTGCAACTTTGATGAACACTTCAATTTTCTGTTTCACTTAGCGTCTACATCGAATATTTTGTCTCGCCTAGAAAATGTAACAATAATCGTGTGACAGTTGCATTGTAAATGTGAGGAAGCTGAAAAGATCTTATCTTAATATGCAGGTGATGATATAACAACAAACTGGCAGTTTATACACCATTGTCTGTCTACCTTGCTAGATAGGTTTGCTCCGTTGTTGCACGTCAAGCACCGTAACACCTCACAGTGGCGGACACCTGCGATGCGACGATGATTAGAATGCGAGACCGTGCCTGGAAAATTACAAAGCTTCTCAGACACAACAGTCCTGGACATGGTATGTAGGTAGGAATCCAATGCAAGGCAAAACGTGACTTTGAATCACGGTTGGCACGCAATATAAAGCAGAGCTCGAAGTGTTACTATAGTTATGCCCAATCCAAAGGCAAAACGTGCGATTGGATTGACAACCTTCAGTAGGAAAACGGACCCAAAATAGTCTCAGATTCAGAAAAGGCTTCGGCCTTTCTCAAACATTTCCAGTCTGTTCAGAGGCTTGATCGTCAAATAGATCCGCTTAACATGCCAGTCATCAAAAGTCCATATATCGTTACTCCACTCGATAAGTTATCATTCACTGATGATGATGGTAAACTTGATCTTGCAGCAACTATTCCCATAAATCTGCTGGCCCAGAAGACACGCACCCTCAAATTATTAGGAACCCGGCGCCCATACTATCATAACCTGTAGGTCGTCTTTTTAACGCTTCCTTGTAACATAGATATATTACGAGTATTTGGAAGCTAGCTGATGTGATTCCAATACATAAAGGTGGCAGTCGATCCTCACTTTGTAATTACAGACATGTAAGTTTTACGAGCATCCTTTGTAAAATTCTGGAGAAAATTATTAGGGACAGGATCTGGCAATGTCTATTTCATTGCTCGTTGCTGAACGCTGCTCAGCATGGATTTATTAATGGGAAGTCATGCCTACCAATCTCTTGTGTTTTCTAAATTAGGTCATTTTTAGGCTATATAAAGTCCAAAAAGTTTAAGTATTTTAATTGGAATTTTGTAAGGCTTTATATAAAAAAAACCACGGATTGCTTGTAACCAAACATGGATATATGGGTATCGAAGGTGTCGTGTTGTTTGTCATTCCTTTCATTGTGTACACAAGTTTATTTTACTGTATTACACATCTTACCTTTTCCTTTTTGTTATAGATCATAGTCGAGTTCTCTATTTTATTGAAGCCTTCCAATTAGGCGTTATCCTCTCAAAGTTCGTTTCTGTTCTGATCATCTCTGACTCGTTAAAATTTAATCAACTAGAGGACACAAGTATGAGCATACACTGATAAACGGCAGAGATCCGTATAGCAATAGATGCTACTCTCAACCGTAACGGAGGCCCGGTTGCTTTTTTCTCCCGCACCCTCTCTCCAAGCTTCCTTCTCGATCGTTGACAAACTGAAGATTCTTTTTCAATTCCTGTTGCCTGTGCCTATAAACTCCTTTCTCAATGCACTGACTACGATTTAGCCATCGGTACCTCGAATTCTCTTTATTTTCAGCCTAAAAACGAGATATTCTCAAGAAAAATCTTTGCCAATTGTAAACATAATGGCGACGAAACTCTTGATGTGTTCATGCAGAAATTGCTTAACTTAACTTTGAAGTCGTTAGTGTTGAACAAAATCCACAAGATGCCATTCATGACGCGTTCATAAACGGGCCTACGTGTAACGCCATTCGTCAGAGGTTGTTGCGAAACAAGACACTGGATGTACAAACTGTTTCCGACCAGGTAAAGGCCCATCGTTCTGGCCCAACAACAATCTCATTCGTTTATCCAGCCTGCACCTAGTAATTATGGTGCTGCTGCAATCGGTGCGTCTCACGCCACTACCGATTCAACTCCGTTCAATTCCTAGACAACTTTGGCTACCACACGTTCCAGTTACGACCGGAATGCCCCGCTAGGGCTGCAGATTTCAAATCCTGTGGCAAGAAAAGTCATTTTCAAAATGTATGCCACTCTACAAAGAAGGCAAAACACTGCCTCGTTAATTCCTTTTCTCACCTCCACAATTATCAACGCTGTTGTGCAGGCCACTCTTAATAAAGCAATAACCTGAGTTGTCGTCAACGGTATGACTTTACAGGCGCTGGTTATGCTGGTAACTCTGAAAGTTACCATGTGCCAATACACAAGGGTGGTTGCAGGTCAACTGTTGGTAACTATAGGCCGGTCAGCCTGACCAGCACCGTCTCGAAATTAATGGAAAAACTGCTGCGTGATAAAAT
>JACCGJ010002965.1:0-13768 GCA_013407085.1 Atriophallophorus winterbourni | reverse complement strand
TAAATAGATAGACAGATAGATAAATAGCTAGATAGATGGATAGGAGAGTAGATAGATAGATAGATAGATAGGTAGATAGATACATAGATAGATAGATAGATAGATAGATAGATAGATAGATAGATAGATAGATAGATAGATAGATAGATGATAGATAGATGATAGATAGATAGATAGATAGATAGATAGATAGATAGATAGATAGATAGATAGATAGATAGATAGATAGATAGATAGATAGATAGATAGATAGATAGATAGATAGATAGATAGATAGATAGATAGATAGATAGAATGATAGATAGATAGATAGATAGATAGATAGATAGCAAAGCAGAAAAATAGTTAAAAAACAGTGGTTCAGTGATAAGCGAATGATAGCACTCACCAAATATCGCCGTGACACCAATATCAGCAGTGGAGCAATTAATCAAACTTTTGCATACAAAAAGCACCACTTATCTGTTTCAAATGGCGGGGTCATTTAACAGTAGAGATGATACCACTGATTGCAATGAGGGCATTGCTCCCATTCTACAGTTTTCCTTGCGAACTCAGGTGGCTCATCGGAATCACACTGACCACATACTTGATCGTGGCATAAAAACTCATTCAGATCTACTGGAGGTAGTCAAAGAGTGGATGGGATTTGGTTGTGAGAAGAAGCTGCCCGTCCTCGATCGTTGTTCCAGCCATCGTGAACGTCTAATATCCTGGCATCGTTTCCATCAATACCGGCAATCGTTGCTTCTTCGTCGTAACTGGCTATGGGAGACGAACTCTGATGGTTACTAGGTTAACTGGGTTATACATTTAATATTGTTTCCAACGGTAGATTGTCGTACCGTACCGACGCCAATGACATATCGCCGATGTCATGTTCCCGAGGAAACGGGAACAAGGGACGCGAACTGGCTGTACTCACATAGGTATAAGAAGATCACACAGGGAATCTAATTCCGAGTGGTTGAGGACGCGAACCCGCCTAAGTCTCGCCCTAGCAACTTCGTGTTAGCGTTGCCAAATAAGATACGAGGCACTGATTTGGGATATTCGAAGGGCCTCCCAAATTGCCATCCTACCACTAAGGTGGTTCATCTTTAAACATCGGTGCATGGCCTCGACCATGTTCGTGTCCCTAATACCGTAAGTGGCTACCTTGGGACGACGGGCATTTGCCCACTTACGCGAGTTGCAACAGTGTTGTCATTTGAAGTGCTTGAAGAATACAGGGTCTGCACGCTGCATATGAATTAAGGCATACGCGTACTCCCACAAACTACGGGTTTTCATCGCAACAAATACCCATTTCAGTGCCTGCGTTTGGGGGTTACGGCGAGTAACATTCCGGAGCATGTGCACCCGACAAAGCAGATGCGAAGCGTGTGGAAATACGTCCTCTACAGCATTCGCAATCGCAAGTGCTCCGTCGGACATGATGGCTTTCACAGCATCACACCCACCGACGAATTTGACAAAGGTAAGCAGGAACATGCGGATATCTTCAGCTGTTCCCCTCCACAAGAAGCCTATTGCTACAGGAAGACTTTTGCGGCATCCATCTTCTACAATTAATTGATATAAAAAATATTTCTCGCGATTGGTACGGAATGTACCACCGATGAGAATAAAATCAGGAAAACGGTTAAACAAACTAAGCATTTGTTGGGTTGTGTAGATGAAATGCGTCATCTAGTTCGTCTCATTCAGCAGCACGTGTGCCTTTGCATGGACGTTGAGATCCTCTTCCATTCGTTGAATATAGGCTGTGAAAAATGGATAATAAATATCGTCCATATAATCGAGTTATTTTAATTGTAATGAAACAACACTTACCTGGATTGTTACGGCCAGCCAGAACTCGCCGGCGCATGTTCACCACATCACATCCGATAAGATTTTTCTGAAATTGCGTCAGCAGGTGGTTCAATTACACGAGACTTCCAATCGCGCGGTTGCCAATGGTTCCCTGAAAAAGCTGAGTAATATCGTTAGAGCTCATAATTAAAAGTGACGGCGGACCACTTGCAGAGCTATTTATTGGAGCTAAGGAAATCAATCAGAATTCAACCAAACAAAATAATCTGTATGAAGGCTGACAGGCGTTGTGGCTGAATCAATTCAACCAATCAAAAAGTTCTGCAGGTTGTAGGGATAATGTTTGCCAAATATGTAATAGCCTCATTCGGTTACGTCGTACAGAACGATTGCAATCTTGGAAGCGCATGGTGGATCTAAGCTGAACTTGGTGCTCTGTGATCATTCGGAAGGAAAGAAAAAGATTAAGGCGAATTCTGCTTAACCAATGCGGGTCAATGTCTAGTAGATTGCATCTTACTTTATAAGATGAAGGATTAGAGTAGCCTAACATGAGTTTGCTTATTCTACGTTGAAGGCATTCTAAGAGAATACAGTCACGCCTAGCGATGTGAGAGTAGGATATATTACAGTAGTCGAGAAGCGATAATACTTTCATTTTCTATAGACTTGGTCTACTTTCACGAAGGAGGAATCTTTGATTTATCAAACCAAAATTCTGTCTAGCTCTTGCTATGAGAAATCTTACTTGTTCGTTTAAATTGAGAGATGAAGAATATCTAAATCCTATGTAATTGATTTCGTTAGAAGGTGCGAGTGGTGTATTGTTGAGAATAATACTACCGGCGGGTATTGAGCAGCGCATATTATAAATTGCTTCTTCAGAGCTGAGAATTCTAAACCGCATTGTGAGCCACAACTTGAAAGAGTGTAAAGATCGTCGTTGAGAGTGTCTATAGCCTGTGATATCTCTATGACTGAAATAGCTAAAACAAGTTTAATATCATCCGCAAAGATGAAAAGCTTTGAGTTTTTTACGAAATCTTGCACATCATTAAAATATATAAGAAAAAGCAGGGTTTGGTGTTTTCATTTGTAGCAACTTGTAATTTCACTTTCTTTTCAATTGTACTTCCATTTCCATCAATGTTTGTTTCAATCAAACATTATTCCAGAATATACTTTTTCCGCGCGCGTTCCACTTCTGCTTGATTTTCGTGGTGCTGCGTTATTGCGTGTTTGCGAATCACAACGGTTAACAGCAAAATTGACTTTCGTCACATTTTTCAGCTTCGCCAATTCTAATTGCTGATCAACGTGATACAACGGAGTTTGGAGCTGGAATATTTTTGTGTGTGTATATTTCCACTGGACATTGAATTTCCACTTTTCGTGAATTCGTTCCTCTGTCCATTTTTACTATAACATTTTCCTGTTATATTTTTCGCATTTATCCACTACATAATTGGTGAGCCCGAGCACTACATAATTGCCCGTATTCCACTTTTACGCTCAGAACTCCGTTATTTTCTCAATTTTGCTATAATGTCGTCTGAACGCACCGAATGGCAAATGAACGTTATTAGCTGTAACACGCTAGCATTTGATTATGCCAACCCGCACGTGTGGTTCATCCAAATAGAGGGTATGTTTCGTTTCAGACGGATCACGAAACAAGAGGTCATGTTTTTTTTCGTTCAATCACAATTACCGTCGTACATCGCAAAACAAGTGTTAGATGTTCTTGACCCCATGCCCTCTATTTCGCCTTACGACACACAGAAGGCCGCTGTGCTCAAGCGTACTATGGCCTCCAACGAAGCCAGGCTGAAACAACTGCTGGTTGGTGTAGAACTAAGCGACAGAACCCCTTCACAGCTGTTACGCCACATGCGTTCCCTGGTGGGCAACACAAAGTTAGACGATTCCGTCCCACAGCAACTTTGGCTGAACTGCCTGCCGCACAGCACCACCGCCATCTTTGCCGTGTCGGTCGATAAAGTCTGCCTCGACTGATTGGCCGAACTATCAGATAAAATTCACGAACGCATTGACAGAACCAGCGTCAATCAAGTTTTAGAAGATAGTAACCTCTCAAAACTTGAAGCCACCGTGGCCATGTTAACTAAGAAGCTTGCATCCTTACAGCTTATCATTTCCAACATGGAACGACCCAAAACGTCTAGATCTAGACCCAGGAGTCCATCTGGAAATAGAAGCCACTCTCACCCTCGCGATACCAACTGGTTCTGTTATCATCACCGTCGTTTCGGAAACGCCGCGCGCAATTGTCGCCCCGGGTGTAGACATCCTAACGCTGACAGCCACCGTGTTGAAAAACCACGTAGCAAGTCAGTTATGGCGACGACCTTTCCTGGCAAACCCACTAGTCGCCACTTATACGTCTACGACGCATCTTCTGAGCTCAATTTTCTCGTAGACACCGGTGCCGAGGTAAGCGTTATACCGCGCAGTCACGAAAAACGCGACCTCCGTCCTTCGGGCATCACCTTGCAGGCGGCTAACAATTCGAAAATCCTGACTTACGGTGAAAATTCTTTAAAACTTGATCTCGGACTTCGACGTAATTTCCCTCTCGTCTTCTTGATATCCGATGTTCAGAAGCCTATCATCGGTATCGACTTTATGACGAAATACGGTCTCGTAGTCGATCTCCATCATCGACGGCTACACGACAATACCACGTCACTAAACGTGTTTGGTAAACTATGTTCAATCACTCCACCTGGTCTTCCAATTTTCGTTTCGAACAATGCCACTTACAGCGAATTTCCCAACCTAACACGCCCAGCACAATACACGGAGCAACCCACTCACGATGTTCATCATCACATCGTCACTAAAGGGCCTCGAAATGTTGCTAAAGCTCGCAGGCTACCGCCTAAAAAGCTGAAAAACGCGAATTTGGCTCCACACTGAGACAGACTGGCAAGAGGGTATTTGACAATCGCACTACCGGCGAAGCTGAACCAGCACCTTTCCGCTCATGACTAAAACAACACTTTCAGCTTCGCAACGGTAATAAAGACAAAGCTAGCATCGATCGCTTCAATCCCGCTTACGTTGAACGAATGTCATCTCAAGAAGCTACCACTGCGACCCCACCCACACAGCCTATGGCGACCAGTGATGTTACATCCAATCGACCCTCAACCATCCTGTCTACTCCTTTATCCCGTCAAACACGTACTGGCCGCAGAGTGAGGTCAACCGAAAGACTGGTTGAATACATGCCATAGACGATGTATCGAGCGTTCATCCGTCGACTCACGCTCTAGGGGGGGAGTTCTGTAGCAACTTGTAATACCACTTTCTTTTTAATTGTACTTCCATTTCCATCAATGTTTGTTTTAATCGAACATTATTCCAGAATATACTTTTTCCGCGCGCGTTCCTTTTCTGCTTGATTTTCGTGGTGCTGCGTCATTGTGTGTTTGTCAATGACGACGGTTAACAGCAAAATTGACTTTCGACACATTTTCAGCTTCGCCAATTCTAAATGCTGATCAACGTGATACACCGGAGTTTGGAGCTGGAATATTTTTGTGTGTGGATATTTGCACTGGACATTGCATTTTCACTTTTCGTGAGTTCGTTCCTTTGTCCATTTTTACAATAACATTTTCCTGTTATATTTTTGGCATTTATAATAAGAATAATATATTCTTGGATATCCAAGGCATGCAATACATGATCAGTTTATCAAAATTTGAACAGCAAAAGAAAATAGTACCGTGCAAATGACCGAAGTGAGCGGGATTTTTAAACATTTTTTCCGTTCAATAAGGGAAATTAATATACAGTTGGTAAGGAAAAAGTTATCAATGTCTAATAGAAATAAAATTTCATTTAAATTTACGGATGGCAAGGATGCAAGAAACAAATGGAGAACAGAAATGGAAGGTAATTATGGAAAACGTGGTGTGAATTGTTATGAAGTTCAGTTCAGTTGTCATAAAAAATTGATAAATAAATTATATATGAATAAATTCATGTTTTTACGGAAAGTTTGAATAAGAAGATTGAAAAGGGAACATAAATCCATCGTAATAAGAAAATGTAAGAAAATTGTGGGGGATGAGAGAGGGTACAATAGTACATAGTAGATTTATGGTAAAATAAGCACATAGCTTCAAATAACCACAGGATGTGTTTACAGTGGATCGAAAAATAGGATAGAGAAAAAAACGTCAGAATGGGGTTCGAGGGAATAAATTGGTCAGTATAATCAGTACGGGTGCGGGGAGGCCTTATAGCGGGCCACACTCGCTTTGGAGTTGCGTCTTCCCGAGTTCGCTGGGCGGGTGCGTTCTTGGACAGTTAAAAGGTTGGGGTTCGAGCCAAAAGCTTGTAGGGTAACCACACGACAATGTTCAAAATATGGGTCCGTGGAAGTTTGGGCAGTTTCGAAGGAATGTGAACGCGAATATACGCTGGAAAGAAAAGAAGGGTGCAGTATCAATGAGTACAAATAAGAATGAAGTTAAAAATTGCGCAGTATATTGAAAAAGTGGAGATCAAGGCGCTCCTTAAAAATGCTAAGAGAGGGGGCGGAAATAACTGATGGGGGTAGCGAGTTCCAGGTGCGAGGGACTCGAAGCGCGAAAAAATTGCTTCGGCATTCAAGTCGGCTGTACTGATGGGATAACTTGAGGTGGTGTCCGCGATTCCCGGAAGGTGGGGCCAACGACAGCATCCCGCTGCACGGGTGTCCATCCTCCGTCAAAATGCGGTAAGTCAAAATCATATCGCCGCGAATGCGACGGTACTTGGTGGAGAAGAGATTAAGCACTTGGAGTCGAGCTTCGTAGCTCATGTAGCGCAAACCCTTGACTAACTTCGTAGCTCGTCGTTGGGGCTGCTCCATGATGTGTTGATCGCGCTTTAACCATGGATTCCAGACGGAAGCTGCATATTCCAAGTGTGGTCGAACATTCGCATTCAATAGGTGCTTGAAAAGCCGGGGGTCAAACGAACCGAACGCTCTTCTGAGAAGTCCAACATTCCGGTTCGCTACGGTGGATGCCTGGGCGCACTGAGCAGAACAACCCAGATCGTCTTGCGTCAACACGCCGAGGTCTTTCTCCTGCTTGCAGATCTGTAAGCGAGTTCCACCTAGAGAGTACACGGGATCTCCTCGCCGACGCACCAATAGAACGCGACATTTGTCGGTGTTGAACGGGAGATTATTACAAGCGGCCCAGCACTGTAATGAGGTGAGGTCCGACTGTAGATCTCTGTTGTCCGTGGGTGAGCGGATGACGCGCCATAATTTTATGTCATCGGCAAATAGAAGGAGAGGAGATGTCACATATTTTGTAATGTCGTTGATAAACAACAAAAACAAACGCGGACCCAGAACGGATCCTTGGGGTACGCCGCAGTAAACTGGGAAAGGTTCGGAGAGCTCATCCCTGACTCGTACACGCAGAGATCTGGGACCAAGAAATGCTGCCATCCATGTTAACAGCGGAGGACCTATTCCAATTGCTCGTAATTTCTCAAGGAGTATCGCATGATCAACTCTGTCAAACGCCTTGGAGAAGTCTAAATATATGACGTCTACACCATACCCTTCATCAGCGGCTTTGGTCCAAAGGTCCTTGGCGAGTAGTAAGTTAGAAGTGCAAGATCGACTCCGCCTAAAACCATGCTGCCCCGCTGTGAGTACATTCGAGCGCTCCATCACAGTCATGATGTGATCGGCGATAATCGATTCCATCACCTTCGAGAGGACAGGAAGCAACGTGACCGGGCGATAATTTGCTGGGTCACTGCGGTTGCCACTTTTAAAAAGTGGGGTGATGATTCCGTCTTTCCAGCCATCTGGGACTTCGGAGGCATCCAATAAACGCTGGAAGTAGTGAGCTAGAGGTTCAGAAAGCTGATCGGCAACTGCCTGCAATGCTTTCGGTGTAATGCCGTCGATTCCCGGGGACGAGTTGGTGCGCAGTTGCAAAATTTTGTTTCGGACGGCCGAAGGGGTAAAATCAACACTTGAAATAAGAAAAGAGGATGAAAAAAGAGGAAGAGAGATATGAGGAGACACCGAAGATCCTTGAAATATTGGCATATAATGTTCCTTCAAAGCATTTGCAGCTTCCTTTGTGGTAGTCGTGTTGCCGTGCTTGGTGGTAAGCGAAGGGATACCAGTCTGAACCTTCCGTTTATTGTTGATAAATTTGTACAAGAGCTTATTGTTTTCCAGGCATTGACCGGTGAGTTTACTTTGATAATCAAATTTATCCTGGCGCACCAGTCTCGTGCAATGATTTCGTCTAGGTCTGGGCAACCTGACAGTATCTTAGCCCACGTGCAGTCTCTGACTGTGCGGCACTTTGCCTGGATCAGGCTTGTGCTTTCATACATACATACATACAATGATTTCGTAATTTTCTGTAACACTCCCAATCATTTGGCAGTTGTGTCAGTTTGAACTCAGTCCACGCAGCATTTCTGCGGCACATCCATTTACGAGTTCTGCTCCGAATGAATGTGTCGGTGGTTTTTCGCAGGACGGGTTTTGAGACTGAAGAAAGCTCTAGCATCTGGTGCCACTTGGTAACAAAATTTTGCCAAGCTGAATCCGGACCGTCCTTTAACATGAAATCGAAGCTATTGGCGGCTACAACGTCATAGAAAATGCCGTAGTCAGTGACCGTCCGTAACTGAGAGTCCTCATGGTTGAGGTAGTTAGCATAGCACACAAAGTCAAAAGTTAAAACTATATGGTCGCTTTTGCCTAACGGAGTTTCACTCGAGATGTCCTCAATCATCAACTCCTCATTCGTCAGTAAGAGGTCCAATAGAGAAGGCGTGTCAGTTCCACGAAAACGTGTCGGTTCAGTCACGTGATTGTACAAAGGGTGACTTCCTATCAGTTCCCGCAGCTCCCAAGCAAAAGTATCGCGGGAGGGTTCAACAGTCAAACTGGGTGAATTGAAATCTCCCATCAACAAGACGTGACTATATTGCATTGATAAGGCGAATCGCAAGGAGTGTAATAGGTTGACATCAGCAACAGGTCGAGCATTTGGTGGGCGGTAGATCACAGCCAGTAGAGCAGAGTCACTGTTTCTAAGCTGCAAGCGGCACCACAGTGAATCTATGGTTTGCAGATGAATGTGAGATAGTGGTTCACAGTGGAGTGAGGAGTTATGGTACAAAAGAACTCCACCACCCTTGGTGGGACGATCTTTCCGAATGACAATCATACCAGGAATTGAAATTTCGGCGTCTGCAACGGAAGATGATAACCATGTCTCAGTCACAGCTATCACGTCGAAGCGTTGAGCAGCGTGTCGAAGACGAAGTTCAGGAAGTTTACTGAGTAGGCCTTGGGCGTTCGCATAGAAACACTTCAGGCTCTCGCGCGATAGGGCGGAGTCTGCAGAGTTGTTTTGGGCGTCCATTACGCCGATCCTAATAGGACCGGCTGGCTTAAGTTTTTTTGAGGCATCAACACTTTTATCGGCAGAATCACACTGAAGCTTGTCGATTCGCTTTTTATCGAGGGCAGAACGGAGGCGAATCTCGGGAGGTGCGAAACGTTTGTATCGGTACCAACTCTGTAACGCATCATTCACCATGGATTCTGATTGAAAAGTTACTTTGAGTATGCGGGGCCCAGAGCCCTTGTAACTGGGGGAAACAGGTAAATGTTTCAAACCAATCGTCAAAGTGTCAGTGATTTTACTTTGTTGTTGTATGAAACGCCACTGCTCGCAGTCGTGTGTAGTGTTTTTATTGGCATCATCGTCATTTAGTTCTGGAACGCCATGAATAAAAACGCTTTTCTTGTCATTCTCCAACTTCCAGTTGAAGTTCGTTTCTTTCTTGGCTTGTCGCTCAGCCCATGACACGTCCGGAAATATGCGGATGGGTGAATTGCTGTTGCGCAAAGTGTATGCAGAGAGTAAGACGGATTCAACATCCTCCAAGGATGTTAGGGTGATGCGCAATAGTCTAGGCTCGCCAATATGTAATGATTTATGATGCCTGGACAGACGTACAATGTTCCCGGCCTCTGCAGAAACCTTCATTGAGTCACATATTGTCTGCCACTGTTGTGCATCTTGCACCTGGCGAGTTTTGAAACAAGGCGAATTTGCCTCTGGCACATTGGTGCATATCACGGTTAGCACCTCATTGCAACGGGAGCTTGTTGTGGTAGCCACTTTCTTCACTGCTGTGAACTTGGCACGAGTGTTGTCTTTTGCAATCCCCGGAATCGTATTTACGGGTGTGTACGTAGAACCAGTTGAGATCGCCGCAGAAGCAGCAGTTGTAGCAAATGTCATCGGTGTTTCAGTTACAGATGAGATTCCAGCAACCAACGACCCAAATGTGTGCTTCGCTTTCGGGACAGAAGGAACAGCAACCCTTTTCAACTCGGACTGTTGACGAGTACACAGAGAACCATGGCTGTTTTCTAACCGGTGCAGTCTAGTTTCAAGAGATGCGATTTTCTTAGACTGTTGGTCTAACAACGATAGCAGACAACGGACAGTTGGGTTTATCGAGCATGCTGCACAGAGCCAAAGCTTACTTGCGTTTTGTTTGTGTTCATTAAAAACAGCGGAAGATCATCTTTACAAACGTTATCCCGAATAGAAAATAATGCTAGCGTTTCTGTTTTTTCATATACACCATTCTTGATCACTTAACCTCGCACAATGGTGGTGAAGAAGAACTGATTTTTTATCTTACAGCATCGGTTATAAGAATGTGCTCACTAAATACAATCCAGATAATTTCTTGGCGTCGCGATCGGTGAAGATTTCAAACGGACCAAAAGAAAAAAATTTCTAGTGGTGTTTGATTCTCTGCATGCTTTTCAACGAAAGAAATTCTGGCACCTCGATTTTCTCGTTAGCCAGTTGATTTGCTGTGCAAACTGAATACAACTTATCTGAATTGTGTACATATAGTATGTATGTATTATAACAAAATAATAACGAATTATATGCCATGTAGCATATCAATTCAAAAACATAATCAGATTAAACACAGTTTTGCTGAATCTCATTCTAAATTACATACTTAGAGTGCAATTAATTATATATATTCATTATTGAAGTCGTAGCACAAAGCAAATCGTTTGTTAAAATGCACTCAAAGGTATTTATTTCATTGGAGAATTTATGATTTTAAGTGATGGAAACACGGAAGAAGTTGAAAATTTTTTTCATAGTCTTACTCAGCTTAACTTTAGCTGCGGTGATCACCAATTTTGTTTCGTTCGTCTCGCCCTTTTGGATACAATCAACTTCTAGTAGTAATGGCCAATTTCAACGGATTGGTTTATGGACTGCCTGCTTTAATGGGTACATGAGACCAGATGACTTTAACAAAGCGTATTTTGGATGTTATTATATCTATTTTGTCGAATATGACCGCATTCGTGATTGGATTAATCCAGGTAAATTGTCTTATTTTATAATAGTTTTATTAATTATTCATTGAGTTTGAGACTCAAATTCTTTTACATTTTGTGTTCCAGTTCAGTGCTTTTATTGTAAAAGTTTTGTCTGATTTGAGGATCCTCTGTCAATCACACCTTATTTCTCATTGTCAATCCCAGTAGAATTAATGGTGTTTGACTATTGATCCTCCGTATTTTAAGTTTGACGCATATAAAATATGTGGCACCGTTTTCATAAAAAAAATTTTGTAACTTACTGGCGATGCTGATGGATACTTTCCTTATATTCGGTTCTTGGCTTAACACTGGTTTAGAAAATCAGCTCATCTTGTGCTATCTAATAGCTTTCGAGTTTTAATTTAGTCGAAATTTTACGAAAGTGATTTTTGCTTCCTTGGTAAAACAGTCTACGTCTTACACAGCCGTTATCTATGTTGACCGATTTTTATAGGGTAGACGGAACAATTGGTTTTCCAATGGTATTCCACCCCTAATTATATAATCACATCGGTTTTGTTTCCGTGGCATCAATAAACAGATTATATTTCTCTGCTTATTCACAACTCAATCGTTTTTGTGACTGTGCATCTTGTTGCAATAGGTAGAAAGGTAAACATTGTTTGCAAATTCAAGTTGTTTAGTGAAGGTCTATTGAATGCTAGTATTATTCCATTTTGTAGTGTTTGTACATTATCTAGTCTGCAACCAAAATAAAGACGCTTTTGCTGCGAATAATAGGACGTGATTATTTATATTTAATCTGTCGTGTAACACAGAGAATCTCTCGAATTATTTCATAGGTTTGCGTCCATTCCCAGGTTTTTCTATTTTATCGGCACTGGCTAGTACGTTTTGGAAGGCAACGAAGTTTTTGCTTTAAGCATCAATTAGGACTGTTCGCTTCCTCTTGTATGTTGTCAAGCTGTATGGAGAGATGAGAAAAGATAACCGTAAACATAAAATTTTCGTTGAAAAACCTTCAACGATCTTGTCAGAAACAGCGTATGCCATATATATTCTACTGATGAGGCGTATTCCGTAGTTTTCAGATACAATCGCAGTGGTTGTTACCTGCGTTGTTGTGAGCAGTGACATCAAATGTGTCCAATGTTCTCGTTGGTATTTTGAAAAGAATTTAATCATCCTTTTTTTGTTATAATGCTTTAACGTTGCATCACTTATCATAATTTTAATAATGATGAACTTATTGATCAAACACGTTATATAAGCTACGTTACATTGTTTACCTGGTCGTAGGGCTTAATGAGTCTCTTGAATTCTTGTTAACTCTTTGGTATCGTGTGTTCCGGGAGTAATAATGCAGAGGTAAAGAGTAAAATGGATATCTGTAGTAGACATTGAAACAGTAAAACAAAGTTGTTACATATCACAACCGTTTAGGCTTGGTTACTTTAATAATTTTTGATTCACTTTGGTTGAGCCGGTATTGGAAAATGCATTTTTCCGAATTAATTCATCGTTCAGATTCTAAAAGCAAGCTTCTTTTAACAAATGCGGCGTTCCGTGAGAATACAATTTAGTTGTTAAAGTCATAGCCTCGTATAAGCAATTATGCTTTCCTGTTTCTTTATTTCCTACAAGCATGTCTCAATATTACCACACGTTTTACAATTCAATTCTATTTTACCAATTTTAGTGTGGTTATACTGTATACAAGTCTTATCATCGATTGGAATGTTGCTTCATTCGTTGGTTGCATTTGTCGTTCTTTGTCAACAAACAAAATCTATCAATCGTGACGATATATCGGCGACAAAATTTATTCTCTTCGGACATTTTTTTACTTGTGAGTTCATATTAATTTACTACTTAATTTAGTTCCACACATATTTGCGAATACTTCGCTCAAGACTTTTCGTTTCGAACTGTACAATTTCAAGTTTATCTGGTTTGTGGAAGACGGTTGTACATGGGTACTAGTCCACCTTGCTCTCCTGGTCCAGTTATTTTCTTAACAACTGTTGTCACCCGTCTTCATTGACCGTACAGTTGTACGCATCTTCTTGGAAAGTGTGATTCATATCACATCTATTCCGTTAGACAAGGTGTATAGTTATCACAAATGTATTTTGACTATTGTTGGTCCCCATATTACAACTGCGTATGATAATAAATTTATGTTTAGCTAGGATCACTGAACTTTATCTTCCTCTCTACATGTGATGACGGCAAACAGGTTGTATTGTGTAAGTGCGAGGGTATGTGAGCACACGCATAATTAATTTTAAACTTCTTAAGCGTTCGGTAAGGAATTAATTTTACTAAACAGTCCAATTCAGCAGTGATAATTTCTTCCGTATCGCTCACAGTGATAGCCAGTATACGGTCGATCAGCGTCAGTTGCAAGCCGTTCGCGTGATCTGCGATCAGCAGCCAAGTAATGTATCTGCTGTTTTCCAACTTAAACATGACGCTTAACACAGTTTTTAATATGCGCGATTAAGAACACGTTCACCTTAACTCGTATGGGCAATGCTAAGAGCG
>JACCGJ010002963.1:0-32142 GCA_013407085.1 Atriophallophorus winterbourni | reverse complement strand
CTGAGTAATGCGAGCACGCTATCCACGCAGGTGGTGAACACTTGGAACTCTACCGAAAGGGCTCCTGTCTCTACCTTCTGAACAGCTATTCAAAAGCGCGTTGGATCAGCATTTGTTGAGACGGATGGACTTGATCCCCGGAGTGATATAGTAGTGTTCCTCTACTCTCAGGGTTTGCCTTGTCAGCAGAAGTCACCCATGTCTATTACTGTGATGAAGCTTAAACGGGATTTTATCCCTTTTGCTTTCGATTCAGAAAAAGAAGAATCGAGGCACCGCTGCTCTTCTGGGAACTCTTGTCTTGTATGCTCTAAACAGGTTGCTGTACAATGTTAAATATGTTTCAAGTTGGTGCATATTCGGGACGCAGAAATGAATACAGAGACATATCGATGGGTTTAGAAGACATCATTCGATATTATTCGCACGGCATGGAAAATATGCTTTCCACCATCAAATGTTACGCACAGAGGTTATCAGAATAAATTCGTAGCTGCATCTACTAAAACCGCTAAAGGGCTCGATGGAGGAGACGTAGTTAGAGACTCAGCTGAGGACAGACACCACATATCTGTGGAGCAGGCTTGCGCCATTCGCTTCATCGAATGCAAAATGGTATTAGTGCATGAACACGCCGTTTGCTCGCCTTCAACACCGATTGCTCTAAGTTAGTAATAAATAAAACTTATGCAGACATGATGTTTATGGATGTACCTAGTGATCCGGGTTATGCAATCTTGGTCCAACGATCGAGTAAAATAGTGGCTCAGCTTCATGTAGAAAAATAAAGTGCCTAATACTGACAATGCTGTTAGATCTCCAGTATCAAGGGAGCCACATTTAAATTCTCGGAAGCAATGCTTGATAATGATGAATGCTTGCAAGTAAACTGGGGACATTGCTGAGAAAAATTTTCAGCAAGGGCTCACTTTCATACAATCAATTTTTTCAAAGCTATTTAATCAAGGGGGTAGGAGTTACCATTATTTCCGCATTTCGACTATACAGTAAAATGAGGAGGACAAACCGCGTACAATAAAAATGTTCTAGCATCGGACCAACATATCCTAAAGGAGAGCAGTTCGAGGTAGTACGTGACCAGTCTACTGAGAATAGAATTAAAATGAAAACACCCACTCAAGAATTGGGTGCATGTAAGGAAACTATCGGGTAGACTATCATATAGCGGATTTTCGTGTAGCGAGAACAAGACCACACATTCGTTAGAAGTTGCTGTCAATCCTACTGTTGTAGAACAGAATGAATGAGCAGCCTCACAGTTAGAAGACAACGCCTGATTGTAAGGCTTTAATCAACTAGAAAATTCCAGTATACAAAGCTGCAAAAGAAGAGTGCAATAGATGAGACATGTGACAGTTATGATCAAAGTTTACGTATACAACATGACATTCTCCCCAGCCGTCAAACCTCTCGCGTTCGAAGATTATATGGTCTAACTCTTTGTTGCTGGGATATCAATTGATCCACGTTACATCTCGGTGTCGCATCTGAATTCTCGACCGGTTCGTTCGATGTAGTGTGATTGTGGGATGTAACTTCTAATGAGTGAGATGTCTCATTCATTGGACTAAGATGACGAAGTGACACCGTCTCCTCACGACCGTCAGACAAACGAATGTGGGCGTACTGGGGATTACTTTCTAACAGTTCAACTTCTTCTGCGATCGGTTCAGACTTTGATGTACTCGTATTTCTTCGGTACAGTATTGGTCCAGGCTCCATGAGCCAATGAGGAAGAGTAGTGCCGACAGGGGACTTGCGATTGTGTTTAAACATGCGCTCGTGAGGTGTTTCATTGGTGGCAGTGCATAGAAGTGATCGGATTGCGTGCAATGCATCAGGAAGCACATATTCCCAATGTTCTACAGATAAGCTCCTTTCTCGCAAACACAAAGATGTTGTTTTCCACAGGGCACTATTCAAGCGCTCCACTTGCCCATTACCCTGAGGGTTGTATGATGTAGTTCGACTCGTCGCTATGCCTCGAGAATGCAGAAAGGATTTGAGTTCTGTAGACATGAACGATGAACCACGATCAGAGTGCACATAAGATGGCATACCGAATACAGAAAAATGTTCAATTAGTTGGGAAATAACAGTAGAGCTGGAGATATCGGACATGGAAAAACGAACGGAAAACGAGAGAATTTATCAACAATTGTTAGTAAATTACGATTTTTGGTTGTAAAAGGGGTCGGTCTTTTAAAATCCATGCTCAAACGTTCGAATGGATGGGTTGCTTTGATTAGAGGTTCATTGTATGGATGGAAAAACTTGGGTTTTAATTGTGAGCAAACAGCGCACTGTCGAATAACTGTTTTTACATCCTCGAGAGAAAAAGGCAAATTTTTCGAACGGATAAAATGGAATGTTCGAGTAATTCCGGGGTGGCACAAAGAGCAATGAATTGTCTTTAATTCGGATAATGAGTGAACATTCGCACAGAAAGCACGAGATAAAGTATCGGCCACGATATTGTCAGCACCTGGTCGGTATACTATGTCATACGATTATTGCGAAAGTTCAATACGCCAACGCTGGATTTTATCATTTTTGATTCTGCTGGCCACTTTATTATCGAACATGAAAGCAACTGATCTTTGATCAGTAATCAGTTTAAAATGATAACCGAGAAGATAATGTTTCCATTTACGTATCGCTTCGACAATGGCGCAAGCTTCTTTCTCAACAGCTGGATGATTGCGTTCGCTGGGGGATAAAGTTCGAGAAAAAATGCAACCGGTCGTCCGCTTTGATTGAGTGTAGCAGAGATTGCTACGTCGGAAGCATCGGTTTCAACTACCAGGGGCACGTTGGAGTCAATCGAGAAAAGTGATGCTTGGACCAGTTCGGCCTTTAAGGTTTCATACGATGCTAAGGCTTCGCCTGAAAGTGGAAAAGATTTGTTCTGAACTAGTGGATGTATCTTATCAGAAAATCTAGAAAACCACTGTGAGTAATATGCGAACATTCCGATAATCCTCTGTTGTGCTTTCAGATCACATGGCGGCGGAAGTTTCAGTAGAGCTTCGAAGCGATCTGGGTCTGGTTTGACATTACCAGCAGATACTTCATAGCCCAACAACTTGATTTGCCTGACCGAGAAAATACATTTGGTGCGATTTAGAGTCAGACCGTATTTTTCAACGACTTTAAGAAATTTGTTGAGGTTGACTTCTTGCTCCTTTTTGTCTCGCCCACATATAGTAATGTTATCAACGTAAACGAACGTTCCTTGAAGAGATTCGTCACGAATTAATTCATCCATGGCACATTGAAAACAAGCAACCCCGTTGGTTACCCCGAAAGGGATACGCCGGAATTGATACAAATTGCCACAAGCCTCAAACGCCGTATAGAGTCGGTCATTTCGCTTTATTGGAACCTGGTGATATGCACTTTGTAAATCAAGTGCACAGTTGCCTTACCACGAATCCTTAAAATGTTGCTATGCGAATGTACGAAGCCTTCTCGTGAAGCATTACGAACTCGCCACAAACTGTCCTGAGTAACTTGAAATGCATACGCCCACCAGTTATTTATTTTATTTATTTACACAATCATTTAAAAATGAAAAAGTGCAATGCTCATGTTCTGGTAACCGAGCTAAATTGATTTGCCATCTTTATATCCGTTTATGCTTGGACAACATGACAGTGTTTTAAACCTCGTTCAATAAATGACCGCGGCAATTTGCCTGAATCCAACACCTGCCTGATATCGTTGCAGTGCTTCCAGTGTTTATTTTGTTGATAGTTTTCTGGATTATGGTTTTTATTTTTCTGGTTGTCATTGAAGATTTCAGACCTTAATTTCTGCTTTCAGCTTGATATTTTACAAGACTTATGTCAAATGTGAACAAAAGGGCCGTCGTCACTACAGATCGTCACATTCTTTCGGATACGCTAACAGACGTTCCGTTGTTCCGACATGATCCAGTGACTGCGCGCGCGATATCTCGCCTCAGTCATGGAGTAGCAAAATTGAAAACTTGCATCAGTCCTCCTGGCAGTCGAGCTGTCCACGACAACAGAGGTGTGCTTTCTTCAAGAAGCGCGGATAATGATGGGTCTGAAGAAGGGTTCGACTGTCTAGAAGAAGATTGGTAAGCAGCCCATTATAATTCAAATAATTTCTGTGTTCTCTCACATTATAAAAAAATTCAATAAGCAACATACTCCACCCGCATGATATTGTCAAGTTCAATAATTGAAGATTGATAGGCTGTTTTAATCAAATCATTAAATTAGTTCGTATGTAGTAAACATCTGGCGCGGATAATTGCGATTACAATTGCTTCGTATTTCAGTTTCAAAGGAAATCTGTGTTTGAGCATTCATTGTCGCACGATGTGTCATTGTGCAGTATTTGCGTACTCCGCAGGTAATTTGCTACCGGTAGTGCGCTGCATGTATAGCACACAGAAGTCATGTTGCTATTTTCCTTTTCCTTTATATCTGTCTACACCTGGTTGCACTGGAAGTATCCCAGCCTATGCACAGTCTAGGGCTGTGCTACACTTTGCCAGGATCCGCTTTGTGATTTTATGTATGCGTTCAAAACTGTCGATGCATCAATAGAGTGTTTTTAATCTTGACTAGTACCGCGCAACGATTGAGAACTTGATTTATCAAAATAACCAACATATTTGTTTTCGTTTTTAATTTGAGGTAAATCAATCAAAATGAAGCTTTTCCCCGAAATCATATGTGTATTTTTACAATTACTGTGACTTAGCTTATGGATCTTTCTAGACACTTGTGAATGATGTTCCCATCGCATATATTTCTGGTTGCCACTGAAACTGTTATTATTTAATAAATCATGGCCTTAATTATTGATTAAGTACGTGTTTGACTCTAGGTATGGGCACCTCATCGCTGTGTGCTTAAAACTATACAGGTTCAGTGGCTTTTAAGGTCCTATTATTCTGTCTTGGCCTGGGCAACCTGACAGTTTCTTAGCCCACGTGCAGTCTCTGACTGTGCGGCACTTTGCCTGGATCAGGCTTGTGCTTTCATACCATATACCATACCATTCCACATCTTTTTACTGTTGTACTATGTTATGGTTGCGTGGCATTTAAGAACTGCAGCCGATGTAATATTGTCGGTGATGATGGTGACGGTGATCTCCAAAAAGTTAATTCTTCAAAATTCATCAAAAATGTTTTTTGACGTGTTAAATTGTTTAACCATTCTCCTGTTTTCTGAAGCGCTGTTTGGCAAAAATCTACAACTTCCGGAATGAAAAGAAAATGGCAGTCTGCTAAACCAGGCTCAAGCATGGAATTAGACGATTTCGGTCAAACTAAACAGACACAGTACCGAGCTAGACAATCCTTCTCTCCCAATCATCATATCTCGTTCGGTGATGGCGATCCGTTGTCCCATTATTCGGATGTAGATGTTGACTTTTTTGACCATTTGGATCGATGTTCTGCTGGCTCTTCGATGCTCTCCATGACAGAACCACGTTCCGGTGGTTCAGACACTTTCTCGCACGCAAGCGATGCAGATGAAGAAGACGGGGATAACAACGGTAATCTAACCACCGCAAATGAAAACGATTCCTGGTTTCCATCATCATCTTTCGACCAGGTTATCGGTGACAAAATTCGTAATCCCACGGATGAAATCGCGGGAGAGGAAGAATATTCAGATGGACTTACGAGTCATGTGAAAATGCGTCGTTTCAGTATTAACGATGCAGCGGTGCGTTCAAAACATTCAGCTCGAATTCAAAATATCCGATCTGGCAAACAGACAAACCATTGTCTTTCCTCTGAACTAGCTCGATGCAAACTACCTCAGAGACCCCATTCCAGCAGTAGGTATGCGATATAATTTTGTTTTTATAAATATTGCCTGCAATGTTAATGCTACCACTTTCCAATGACTCCTACCCGTTTTCGCATAAATCAGTAAACCAGCACATGTCATATTTATGCTCATCTCAATATGTATCTGATTGTCTTCTAATCTTTTGTTTAATATCGCGAAGTCCCGAAATAGTTTAGTAGTTCAAAGACACGGCACCCGTAATGCTCGAGAACTCCGCCTCTTTTAGTATTCATGTGAAAATATGGATTACATTCATAGATTTATTCATAGATGACATGCGGGTAAAAAGCTATGCTTTACAAGACCCACAAAAATGTACATCGGGTCGGATGGTAAAAATATCAAAATATTGTTAGAGATTATTGTCAAACGTAAAAATATACTTGTCCATGTGGACATCTAGTGATTTCTTGAAAACGTCAATGGTTCCAGATTGTACAACGTGAGTAGGTAAACTGTTCCACATGTTTGAGATATGCAGACATTCGTTTACACGAGCACTTTATATTTACACTGTAACAGATTCAAATGCAATTATCTTTAAACAGATCGAATTTAAGGAGGGAATCACGGCATCGTTCTGGAGACCCACACAACGACGGAACATCTGGACGTATTGCAGGAAGCTTAGAAGGTATTATTTCTATAAAACGATGCGCCCTAAAACGTCACATTTCGTTAAAAATGCTGCAAGTCTCTTGTTTGACTATTAGGTTTTAATTTTGTTTACCATGTTACATGTTATCTATTCATAGAGCTCGCCGATGACGAACAAAGTGATTTTCCCGCGGATGAGTCCATGCCAATTGACAACCATCGTTTGCTCTCCCGGTCTTTGATCTGGTCGATCAAGCCTGACCACAAACCGAAGCGCATGTGTGGTTTAGATGGGCCAGACCGATTTTCCAAGAGATTGCTAGTTGATGTTGATTCTGATTCCGAGGTTAGTTATTGGGTTTTCACCAATCTTTTCGTAACGCAAACGATTAGACGTGTACCTTGTTTGAGCGTTTTGCCACCTCAGGACATTAATTTTTTGTCCGTTACGCTCCATTTATTTTAGTTAACAGTTTGCTTCTGATCAAGGGTGTCAGTACAAAAAGGTTTCAGGTTTAAATTGCATTCACATGACGAATCTTAGGTTACCAAAGATAGACAAAAAAGATCAAGGCAAGGTACTCCCTTAATTGTTTAGTTTGTGTGCAGTTGCGACCAACGTTCGCTCACCGATAAGGCTCCTTGCGCAATCCGAATGCACACTAGAGGTCATACACGTTGGCATGAACTCACAAGCCTGATCCAGGCAAAATGCCACACAATCATAGATTTCACGTCATACACGTTAATCTTTGTCAGCTGCTCCATTCACCTCTTGCCAGCCTTTGTCATTCCAACCACCCCAGCGTGAAGTCTATAGGGGTTTTACACTACGGCATTTCACCTCCACGTTTCGACCCGAGTCCCGTTCGGCAGACTTACAAAAGTCTGCTGTGTGCCCTTAGTTGGGTTGAGGTCAACACGTTGTCATACTGTTTATGCGCCAACTAGGACATTTCGTGTTCCCTTCTCTTCCTGATATCTGTCTAGGCTTGGGCAACCTGACAGTATCTTAGCCCACGTGCAGTCTCTGGCTGTGCAGCACTTTGCCTGGATCGGGCTTGTGCTTTCATTCATTCAATCTTATACAGTAAACTGTTAAAAGCCTTGAATGTTGCGTGTTCTCCATCGTCGTTCATCTCCAGCTTTTAATTCGGTTCGGTAAGTGTTGTAGCTTCTTGTTTTTATCCACTACCATCTATTAGTGGGTGCATTGCGGGTCTCTGGTGTTTTTCAGCTTAACCCGACGTTCAGTTTTCGCCTTTCAACTCATTGCCACGCCATTTTCAACGAAACGGGACTGGTGCCTCCATCCACGAATGTGGTTTATAACCCGGTTTTATAATTTGTAAACGTCCATTGAGTGAAATGCGTCTGTTCATTGAAACACAGCCACACCACGTTCCATTGCTAATGACATACAAAAGGAGAACTTCCATGTTCCATTTAAACATACCATGCATCACTTCTGTGCTGCATAAGTTTTTTCACCGACACTAATTTGCATGTGAGATCAATGCAGTTTCAATGCCAACAAACATTCTATGACCGTTTGTGATTTGATATATCATACGGTGCCTTTTGTTTAGGTAGTGTGACATTGGTAGGAGCAACGCGCATTTGTGCTCAGCTGTACAAGGAAAGTCAGGCAGCGTGCGACGCTTTCGAAAAGTATGCGTAGCTTTTAATGTACGGACTTTAGCTAGCATCGGACAGCAGGCAGCCTTGGCTCGCACGCTTGATAGCCTCGACGTCGATGTGTGCTGTTTATCGGAAACACGCATGCATAACTCTAGCTCAGTTACACGATTGTCTAACCCTTCGAACTTACGTAAGTCACACTATCTACGTTTGTCCACTGATGACGATGCCATGGTATCTGGTCAAGCTGGTGTCGGAATCGTCTTGAGTGAGCGAGCTGAGGTCGCACTGTTAGACTGGATCCCAGTCGACAGTCGCCTTTGTGCAGTAAGACTACAGGGTTCGTGCAAAAAAGGCCGATTTCGCAACCAATCCCGCGACCTGTTTGTGGTTGCTGCCTATGCACCGACTAATTGTAGCTCTGAACGTGACAAGGATGAGTTTTATGGAAGATTACAAGAACTCATTAGACTTGCATCGAGGAGTGACATCGTTGTCCTAGCTGGAGACATGAATGCACGTGTAGGCCGTCTATCTTTAAACGAGCATTTCGTGGGTGGACGGTTTGGTCTCGATTGTCATCGTAATGACAACGGCGAAAGATTGCTTAACTTGTGCTCAGAGCACAGACTGTACCTTGCCAGCACTAACTTCCGCCATTCGAAGCGTCACTGCTCCACCTGGAGATCTCCATCGGCGGCCTTGTTCACGCAAATTGACCATATTGCTATCAGCTACTCCTGGCGAGGGAGTGTGCAAGATTGCCGCTCCTACTGGGGCACCTGTCTAGAGTCCGATCATGCGTTAGTCTGTGCTAAGCTCTCGATGCGTTTTGGTGGGAAACGTAGAAATGTTGCAAGGCAGTTGAATGTTGCTAGGCTTAACGATCTCCCGGTTCTCCGAGGGTTTCAGGCCAATTTGAGTCTGCATCTGTCTACAGTTCCCCAAAATAGTATCGATGACCAATGGAGTGGGATTCAAACCTCCTTGGAAACAGCCGCGTTGGATAGTTGTGGGTTGACTTCCCGTGTAGCTCAGCACTGGGTTTCTGCGAATTCTCTCCAATTAATGGACCAACGTCGGTTGCTTTCTGCTGATAGCATACATGATGCGTCACGAAGGCTTATTAAACTTTACTTTTACTTTTGTGCGGCTGGCTCCACGGGTGGATTAGCCGGCTTCATTGATGTCTCGGATCGCACCAGCCCACGCACGTCGATTGGAGGCGAGATCGTTGACCTAGCCGATGGGAGGAATAAGGGCGAGTCGCGTTCGGGACGCCGTAGCAGAAGAGCTGAGATATACATTGAGACATTCATCATGAAGTTTTTGGATAGTGTACAAGTGATGTCCAGCACCATGTGTGTCGAGTACACCTCTCTAGCTTTGACACAGCCAAGTGCAACTACAAGGCAGAAGGGAGTTGCAGATAAACGGCTGTTTGCGGCAGTAATACCTACGGGCTTCTCTCGGATTTATCCTCGGGGTTTTCTCCCGAGCCTTCCCGGCAATCCGGTGAACACAAGGCGTGGGTGTTGGAGGCAGGGTTTTCCTTCCCTAGATGGATGCAGTTAAGCTGACGAGCTCCATCTGCCCGGAGCAAACTGGTTTTAAGGCGCCAGTCACCCGCCTTCGCCCCTTCTCCTGTCAGTAAGAGCAGTTCCGCCGGGCTTGTGAAAGCCACTCGTGCAGGCCAGGAGTTGGACTTGGTTGTCAGAGGCTTTTTGAGACGCACGCCACGTGGGAGCATTTTATAGATAGTAGGTGGCTCATTCCTACTACCAGTTTGAGAACCGACATGGAAAGTTGGTGGAGTTCTAAGGCTACGGAAATGGAATCTGCGGCAGCTGTAGGCAATTTCAGAAAATTGTTCCAACTCATCAGAACAACTGGAAGCGGGCGACCAGGCATCAGTGAGTTGATACGTTAAGCAGATGGTTTGCCAGTTTTTAACATGCACAGACGCATGGAGCGATGGGCAGAACATTTTGAAGCACAGTTTAACTGGCCTTCTGCACCCACTGATTTCGAGAATACGGAACACTGTACCCCATGGTCGATTTCTCTTGAGGCTCCGACTCAATCAGAGCTTTACAGTGTAGTCCGGAGCCTTAAGCGCCATCGGGCATCAGGTGCTGATGCTTTGCCTCCGTCATTGTTCAAAGATGGCGGTTTCGCTTTAGTTCGCGAACTTCAAGCGCTGTTTGCCAACATATGGGCTGAGGAACGCGTTCCGATCCCTTGGAGAGAATCAATAATTGCTCCGATTTTCAAAAAGGGACGGCGCGATTCCTGTGAAAATCATCGGGGTATCAGTCTCATTTCAGTAGCTCCTAAAATACTGGCGTCCATTCTGCTTCCCCGATTGAGTACCAAACGGGAAGAGCAAATCCGTGAGGAGCAAACTGGGTTTCGTGCCGGCCGAGGGTGCATAGATCAAATTTTCACACTCCGTCAGTTACTGGAGCAACGCCACACTTTTCGTAAACCAACTATCGTGGTATTCCTTGACATCCAAGCGGCATTCGATTCAATCGATCGTGAAAGTCTTTGGAACTGTCTACTGAAACATGGAGTGCCCGAGAAGTATGTTTGGATCTTGAAAGCATTATATTGCCAAACTTCGGGCAGGGTTCGAGCGTACGGACAACTGTCGTCCTCGTTCAATATCTCCAGCGGGGTGCGGCAGGGCTGCCCTATCTCGCCGTTCCTTTTTAACTTCGCGATTGACGATGTCCTGAGAAAAGCTTTAGCTGGCCTGGTGGGCACAGGTGTTGAACTTCTGCCGGGTGAGCGAGCGACCGATCTAGAGTATGCCGATGACATCGCACTTCTGGGAGATGACCCTCATATAATGCAACAAGCCCTGGACCGCCTGGCGCTTGAAGCTTCAAGGTATGGCTTGTGCTTTGCACCTAACAAGTGTAAAACACTTACCCAGGATTGGAGCGGCTCTCTTCCAAACCTAACTGTGTGCGATGTCAATCTTGAATTGGTCGACAGCTTTGTTTACCTTGGCAGTTGTATCTCCGCTGGAGGTTGTGTCAAGGACGAGATCTCACATCGTGTTCGCAAAGCGGGTGCAGCGTTTGCTAACCTTCGCCACCTGTGGCGTCGACGCGATGTTTCACTCCATACTAAAGGCCGAGTGTACAACGCAGTGGTGCGTGCTACACTCCTTGATGGCTGCGAAACCTGGTCTATCCGAGCGGAAGATGTCCGTCGGCTTTCTGTTTTTGATACCCGTTGCCTGCGTAGAATTGCTCGCATTCGGTGGCAGCATCGTGTTACAAATATAGATGTCTGCAAGCGGGTGTTAGGACCAGGTGGCCACGGACTGAGAGAAATGCTAATGCTTGCTCGCTTGCGATGGTTGGGACATGTTTTAAGAATGCCTACTCACCGTTTACCGTCCCGCGCCTTATTCGCAGAGCCTGACAGAAGCTGGGAGAAAAGATCGGGTGGCCAGTCCATGACGTGGCGCGTTGGGATGAAGAAACTCACCGTAGCGCTGGGCTCAGTTGGGCGTATTCGTTTGCCTGGGTGGGGTCCAAAAGCTCCACCTAATAGTTGACTGGAAACCTTACGCGATATGGCTACAAACCGAAGTCAGTGGCGCCAGTGTATTTTATTATGTGTGTCATAATTTTTTATTCGGTATTATTTTACATAAAAAAACAAAAACAAAACAAAAAAACCAAAAATCGCATGCAGTGAAACTACAAAAACCAGCTGCTTTTTTGTGCATTTGCTTTTGCGTATTCCGCTTGCCTGCTTTCCCTTTTCCACGCGCTTGCTTATCTGCTTTTCCTGCTTCATATTGCTTGACACTTTGTCTGGCTCCAGACTTGTGCTTCATGATGATGATGACCCTTTGCCGAGAATCGACGAATTGATTGATTGCTTCATGATGATGCGTAGCATGTCACCGTTGTGATTTATGAAAAAAATCGAGGATAGTAATCGTGACAATAAATCGGCATCACATTCCCAGTTAAAGATGTATTAATACAGTTTGAGCAAATAGAACCTTGGTTCGATGAAAAATTATCGATGCATCACTGTCGTGCAATCTTGACGCTGCTTATTCATTTACCATTGGCTTAGCCAGACTTATTGAAGTTTATGTACGCTTTTACATCGATGGGAACAGCATTGTGCGTTTTCGATCGGTGCGCAGTGCTTCTGAACTGCGCGTGTCACATCGTGCCAAATTGATTTACCAACGGTACTGAGCTGCATGCAGCAACGCACTGGATTCTCATGGCCATTCTCTCCTGTCTGTCTATGCCTGGGGGCAACCGGACATGTATTAGCCCGCGCGCACTTTCTAACTCTATGGTACTTTGCCTAAATTGTGATTTCGTACATATACATCACAGCGAAACGCCACCTTTTCTCGTTGTATATATTTTAATGTTATTCATTTTATGTATATATACGGGCTATGCTTCTCGTTGTAACGGTGGTTTTCAAGCTTTCATGTGCGGCATTTTTGTGTTATGACAAACTTATGTTTATGACTAACTGCCAGAATTCGGTGGTGTGTAAGTGTATTTACGTTGGCAATGAAAGACTATGTTTCCCATTATTTCAGTACCCAGTTCAGGAGCTATTATTTGGATGTTATCCTTCTTGCTTCGAATGCTCACCGCAAAATGTGTTGCCCTTCCAGGACACCTGTGCAATTCTACATTCCCCGGTCAAATTCCCTAGAAAGAAAGCGTCACAATCCATGTATGTGGATGACAGTACCGCTACAACATCGCAAAATTGTGTCAATTCAAATCCCCCCGTAGTATTTCGATCTTCAAACTTGAATTACATTTCATCTCTTGCGAAAAAGCCAACACCCTAGTAAGTTACGGTTAAACTAATAAATTTACCATTTTAGACAGCTAATCGTCACGGACTGCACACATTCAAAGACGTGGATGCATCTATTAATCCTGCACGTTTAAGGAAGCTTATTCCCGAAGTACGCTGGAATTCTCATGTTTCCATCAGCGCAATATTCTATCCTCGAAAATCGTCCTCCACAACCCAGGCTGAGCGCTGGTCGGTCGTGTTTTCAACTGGTTTCCGGTTGACAATGGAACTACTGCTATCATTGACCCGTACTTCACGTACGGACTTTTTCATCATCTTTATCTGAGATAATTGCTCCTGCTCCAAGTACATTTTTACCGAGCGAGCAACATGTTCAATTTTGATTTCACCGTAGACTGACTCCCGTGAGCAATGTTATTGTGAACATAACCCAAATTTGGTCAACATTCAACAGAGAAATAGTGATAGTGAACATTGCGAATGAATGTCGGCGTGAAGCCGCAGATGCTCGAAACGTTGTTTTTTAGAATTCAAAAAGCGAATTTCAAAGTAGGCGTGCACTAAATGGAAATACTTGCTGAAATGATGCTGTAATACGGGAGGTCCAGCACCTCGATCTTGCTGCTAGGTCGACGTCGCAATAGATTTTTGAGAGGATTTAGGATCATGTACGTAAAGATCAAATCGCCTTGGATGGGTCACTCACGTGTGACAGATTTTGAAGACCAAAACAACCGTTCAAGTGGCGAGATCTTTTAGAGCAATCGGACAGACTTGGGCGATGTAGTCCAGAAACATGTGGCGGAAATGTCCCCAATGAAAAACATCCATTGATCCACCGTAGTACATTTGAATAAAATTGTTTGCTTTCATCTTCAGCTTGTGCACGAGTTGCAGAGGTAATTTTGCACTCTTCGAACGATACCCGGTTTCCATAGGTTACTCAATCTGGGTCATTATCGATTGGACCACATAAGTATCTTAGCTCAGGCACGATCTCTGGCTGTGTGGCACGTCGCCTGGATCCAGGTTTATGACTTCAGACACACTGCACAGCTATATCTAGGGTTTCAAGCTATCTATTTGGATATTTTTGGTAACGCGTCGAAAATATTCCTCAATCAGTAATACTGGGCAATTATGATGCAGTATATGTTTGAAATCACAGGCCGGATCCAGGCAAAGTGCAGCACAGTCAGAGACTGCAGATCGCCCGGGCCTAGACAGATATGAGAATGGAAATGGTAGTGCGACTCCGGCGTGCCTGAACATGCAGCTCACCAACGGTGGCCAATCAATTTAGCTCAGTGTTAGGTGCACGGCACAGAAGTACCACACGATTGCACATCCATGTTGCAGTAAAATCTAAATTTCGTCACCAGATGTTATTCATATAGACAAACGTACGTAACAAACGCTTTCCCGAGCTTTATCCGCGAATTCAAAACAAAAAGTCACTGATGCGATTTTATACGTATTTTGCATGTGAAAAATTTGCACATTCAGAGGGCCAATGCCATCAAAAGGGAGCACCACTACTTTATGCACAAAGTTGAAACGAATCCGAGCCACCTGGTTCAATGAAAACAATCGAGAAAGAGTCGACGCGTAAGGGGCTGGGAATGCGTGATCAATGTAAATGGTATAAAAGAAATCAGTGTCATGAGCATCACAGTAAGCCCGATGAACCAAGCGAAAAATCTGATCAAGTGAGTGGCTCTCACTGGCCGAAGGGGATTCCACGTTCACTTTTCAACGGAAGGGGAAGGTAAATCCATCTCGGTGGTCGCACCCAGAGATTGTTGCTTGGACATGGTCACATCGATTTCGCGTACCATTTGCTGAAATTTAGGTGCAAAAATGTTTCGATAGCGGACTTGTGTATGATATGAACAAACAATGGGTGACGTGCACATAGAAGGAAATACGATTTTAAGGCGTTGGTGTGTATATATGAAATCACAGGCCAAGCGCCGTGCAGTCAGACCGCACTGTTAGGTTGTCCAGGACTAGACAGATATAAGGAGAAAATAGCATTGCGACTCAAGTTTCTTTTCGCACGCAGCTCAACACCGATGATGTTGCCTGCACGGTATGGTATGAAAGCACAAGTCTGATCCAGGCATAGTGCGGCACAGACTGCACGTGGGCTAAGATACTGTCAGGTTGCCCAGGCCTAGACAGATATTAGGTGGGAAATAGAAATGATAGTAAGACTCCAGCATAATTCATCGTGCAGCTCACTACCGTTGGCCAATCAATTTAGCACGATGTTAGCCGCACAGTACATTCACTTAAATAATGGTAGAGGGATATGACGATTCGAAAGTATGTATGTATGTATGTAATCACAAACCTGATTCAGGCAAAGTACCGCACAGTAAGAGATTGCACGTGGGCTAAGATACTGTCAGGCTGCCCAGGCCTAGACAGATATGACGAAGAAAAAAAGAACACGGTACTGCGGTATTGTAAAATTACAGATCCGTCCATGGTTTAGTGTGTTGAACGGTAAACCTGTCCGGGCCAGGACCGATAGCTAGCAAACCATTCGCAAAATACAGATTGGTTAAATTTATCCCCCATTTCAAATTATTTAATAACTCACCATGGCAAGATTTTGTTCACAATCAAATTGCCGTGTCTGGTGACCGGAAGTGAACAACTTTTTCTGCTTTTCCCGCAAACTAATCAAAACTCCTGCTCGATTGACCACAGGGATCTCGGAGAGCGCATCGAGTTTGGTTTCCCAATTGATTTTCCATGTTCCGAGTAAATCTATCGACTCGGCGATGAGTAGGTTCCTGGCCATCAGAAACGAGAGCACGTTGAGGTATGGTAAGGCATAATCAATCACGGAAAACATGAGAGTCGCTTACTCTGTTGTCAGAATCAACGTTGAACTACCCCGATTGGAAGGAATATGGTACACGTATTGTCCGCGCATATCATCCTTGTCTAATTGCTAATACACACAAAGCAGAAAGTCAATTAGAGTTGGATAGACAAAATGGGCCGAAAAACACAACACAAATGCTAAACATACTCGTAATATCAGATTGCCTTCGGCTTCGCGTCGTTCATACGGCTGAATAACACCATCTTGTCGTATGTAGCGAGGGGGGCGAATACGAACGGTCTCACCAACACTGTCTGCGATTCTATAGGGAATCGTTTTGATTAGGATTGGATCATCTTACTTATCATGGGCAGCAAGTAACGACTACTTAACTGTTACATAATGATGACACAAATCAAATACTAAATAGATAGAGTGGGTGGGACCTAAAAAGCCATCGAACCCATAGAAGATGAAGTACAGACACACTTGAATGGTGTGCCTACGCCTCGAATCAAACATGCATGTATGAAAGCACAAGTCTGATCTAGCCAAAGTGCCGCACATTCAGAGACTGTACGTGGGCTAAGATACTGTCAGGTTGCCCAGGCCTAGACAGATATGAGGGGGGATAGAAATAGAAATGGTAGTGAGACTACAGCGTACTTCAGCATGCAGCTCACGACCGTTGACATGCATGTAATCTTGGATGACCAACGACTAGAGCGAGGAATTCAATAAAACCAATGATTGGCATCAATGTAATGGAAAATGTTCGTGGCCGATCGGGGAATCATAATCATGAAAAAAGAAAGTTTGTAATGAATCGGTGAGAGCAGTTTATTGGTAACATTTCGCTTCTGACCCAAAGGCTTCGTCAGACCAAGTACGATCAGAGATCAAACTTAAATTGCATTCACCTGACCAATTTTAAGCTGGTTAAGAACTGCACAGGCCATGCTGTGTGCTGCGCTCGTTAAGATACACAGGTGTGATCAACAGCAACTGACGCACCACCACCTCTACGTGCCGTATAATCCCTCAATTATTTTGGTCTTGGCAGGTGTGAATGACATCTGCTGACTGATTACCTCGATTGCGTAATCGGTGCGCACACTAGGGGTTACGCACGCTAATGTTTATCCGTTGCCGAACCGGACGCCAAATTGTGGAGATATCAGTCCCATTCACCTTATTGACCGCATACTTACCCGCCTTTGTTATCATAACCGCCACAGCGTGAAGTCGATCCATGTATGGTTTTACGTTATCAAGATCAACGCCGTGACGTGTGTTCAACTAGTGCTGAATCTCTGATCAGTTATTGATATTCACCGCAATTGCGTGGTTGCTTACCGATTCGATTTTTGTGTTCACTTATTCTCTGGATGTTTGTCCGATATATAATCCAGAGTTATCTACCCCAAACAGGCATAGTATTTGTCCATGTAGGATATTTGATGTAAAAATTTTATTCCATTATCCCTTTGTCAAGTGACGAGAACCATCACTGATACCGGGTCTCTGTATGTAAAACAAGACAGCTGGCATGTTACCGATCATTGAGGCTATTCACATGATACCTGCCGATGCGCAGAATACGGTGATTTTCACCTAGCTGTGGGGTTAGCGGTCATCATAGTGATTGAGTACCAAGCCTAAAGTGATAATGTTAAACAGAGCACATTAATGGTAGCACAACTACACCACGTACCTTCGAATCCCTTCAAACAAACTGCTAGCGAAGTCAACCACTCCTGAGACGGGGCGAGTAACTGCGCCAATGATACCTTTGCCGACACCTATGGAAAGGAAAAAAATGTGAAGTATATGTCACGTGGTAAAGCTACGATCGAGCATCTGTGAAACGTACCTTTGAAAAAGCCTTCCACACCCTCTTTTTTAGCGCCTTGTACGGGTTTCATAACGACACCGGTTACACCATGGAACAGACCCTAACAGAGTGGAGATGAGATACACATATCACACAGAACAGCCAAAAAAGAATGGTAGGTACACCTGAATGCCTTCCAACCCATGATCGATAGACTAAATTGTAAGTATATAACTTACTTGGTGGCGCTAGTCTACGGTGATAACTACCGATAACATGTTACCGACATGTACAAAGAAAAGCAAACGGGCTTGCAAGTGTGGCGAATAATGGAACCAGTCTTGATGCCTTTGCTACACAGTCGGGCGAGCGGAAATATCATGATACTGTTGGTCCGTTTGATGAGACATGACATTTCGTCCAATTGAATAACGACGACCCGTGTTTTCATTGAACAACAGTGAATAAGTGTTTTGTGTAGGAACAGAAATGACATTTCGTATGCTCACGCAACGATATCATTATTCCTTTATAATATACTGTACATGATAACCACAATAAATCATCGAGAAAGTCATTGTTGACTAGTCACAGCTCATGTGATTCTTTCTATGTATACCACGAAGATATTTGGGTGTTTCCTATATTATATTGTGCTGGTGACATGTCATCAAATCTTGGCGTACAGTGATATCTCTAGCTTAGGAGGGAGTTGATGGCGCATAAAGATTTTTAGGATCATAAATGATGGAATTAATGGTAAAGCTCATAGTAACATGAATTGACATAGCTCTTCGTTAATCCAGGCAGCATTGAGGTCAGATAAGACGGATGGCTAGAGAGTATCTTTGTGGTATGGTATGGTATGAAAGCACAAGCCTGATCCGGGCAAAGTGCCGCACAGTCATAGAATGTACGTGGGCTGAGATGCTGTCAGTTTGCCCAGGGCTAGACAGACATGACAAAAGAATAAGAAATAAAATAGGAATGGCAGTGAGACTCCAGCGTGTTTCAGCGGTGGCCAATCACGATGTTAGCCGCACAGCACAGAAATACTGCACGATGGCACATCCATGCGAATCTTTGTGGTTAGGGCGCAGGAACTGTCATTACATCATAGACGCTGACGTTTGGAAAGTGTACATATCGCCCGTTGCTGACCACCAAAATGATTGTAAATATTCTTGAATTCTCATAGAACACCGTAGAACAATGACATACCATAACTAAACCTCGGCCACCATAAACGTTTCAGGCCTTCTTGCTAGCTGTTCACGACGACGTCGCTTGTAATCTTCATCAAGAGTGAGTGCCGCTACTCCTTTCCCAATTGTTTCTGTAATTCGTGACACAGCCCCCGCAGCGCCACCTTTGAAAGATAACAAAAACGGTTGAATAATAGGGTAACAATCGGATAAATAGGATAACAAAACGTAGAGACTTACCGACGACATGACCAAACAAGGTCCTCACTCCTAGAGCTACGCCCTCAGCAAATTCCTCGGGTCCAAGAACAGCCCCCTGCAATAATTAGTTTAGAAAAATATCATAAACTCCGACACAGACCATTAGTAGTAGTAGTAGTCGGAATGATGTGAACGGACGTTGCTTTAAAACGATTCGGTAAAACAAGACTAGGTATTTCCAGAGGTGTTAGGATTCAGTATTGCTACCTGCAAAAGCCCTCGCTCATCTGCGAACTCATTGAGAGGGCGCGCTACGGGCGATGCCGTTTTACAAATTAAACAGGATGCTTAATTGCGTCAGAAAAGGATAAGGATAAGCGAGTTTTATTTAAAACGAGCAAATACAGTAGGGACTAAAACCGATCCCATTCGCGTTACGTTGAGCCCATCTTAATACGAGACATTCTAGAGATCAAACAAAGAACCAATAAAGTTCTCCGTTGCTCCTATTAGGTAAGTCTGACATGTTTATCCACTGACAGGTATACAGACCCGAAACAAATAAATACTACCATAGAGCCGAAGCTTGTATGGATCGAATATTCAACACCGTTACACAGTGATGACCACCACTAGAAGATGTCGCAACATCAAAATATCGATCCATGGACAGTTTTAGACGAATTGGTGCGATCCAACTACTGGTTAGTGATGGTTTCAAAGAAAAAACATTGAGCAACACTTCGAACAGGATAATGGGTTACAGTAGTATCCGGTGAGAACAACACGCTTCAAGCGTATATTTTTAATATTGGTCTACTAAGATTCAACGATGTTGTGTTTAGCTTCAGTATAGGTATAGCTTGAAACAAATTATATACATTAGGAGATGATGGGGGCGTGTCATGTTTAGGTCAAGGAATCGGGATTAATTTTATGGGTTCAGTGTTGGACCGAACGCTGGGGTCCATCATTCATTAAAACAAGAAGGAAATGACAATTTAAGCGCTTGAACAAATCAATAATTATTGCTGAAAATTGAGCCATCTAATCTGAGAAACCCTAATCGGCGACGGAACAATAAAAAAGTTATCAACAATTGCTCCAATGACAATAGTGTTCTACTGGACTGACCTTCACAGGTTCATAAAATAGATCCTCCACACCTTGAGCCATGCCACGCAGAACGCCGAACGGATTTCCCAGTACATCGAGACCCAGCACGAGGTACATTTGTCGCACCCCTTGACCAACATAGTGGCGTGTAATGTCGGAAAGCATCTGGTTGATGGTCATGGTACAAGCTATGCGCTCAAAGTACGCCAGTCTAGGAGAAAAACAGTCGGGATTAGTTAATTATATTGTGAAGTTTGCATGAGCCGTAGCAATTACGATGGAGAACAATGACTGACTTGAAGATGACATCTTGTACATCTGTCAGTGCGACGCCCAGTGACTGAAGAAACAGATTGAGAACTTCACTAGGGAAAGCGTTGTTTTTTTCACCTGAACTGCCAGTCAGTGATAAACTGACATGAATCTGTATGAGGAAAAAATAATTCAATATTCGAGATAGGAAAATGACGTAAGTAATCGTTGGATCACGTTAATATCCGAAACGGTAATGATACGGGATGATTATTAAAGGTGTAAACGATATTGAAACCCGAGGATGATAACACATTGTGTCAGTATCACCTGACAATACTTCCTTTTTACGGGATCATACTAAAAATAAACACAAAACGGGAATATAGTATGTGAGCTAGCAAAGAAGAAGTCTAAGTTTTTCATGATAATAAATGAGCAGACAGAGGTCAAAAATAACATCGTAGTAACCAAAGTTACTCAGAAAAGTAGGAAGAGAAATCGTGTCTAATGGGAGCCGGACCACTGACTTCCGAAACGGATTCTTTTCGGGATGTCACATCCCGATTGGCGTAAATCTCGTGATGGCAAACCGTCACGTGGCATAGGCAGTTAAAAACCCTTACTAGTAACCTTTCCAAAGTTGGCGCAGCGCATCTTCCAGGCTGGTGTCCCCGCGATCGCAATGGCTAGTTACACTTCCCAAAACCGTGTTCAATGGCGGTCTTATACTAAGCATCTTCTTGGAGTGCTTGCTTAACCTTGTATGTTGTCAAGCGGAGTGACGAAACTTGTTTCAATGCATGCTCCATTCGAGGTGTAGGCACCTCATCCCATTTTGTTTGTGATTAATCTTCTATAGAATCTGTAACTATTCCAGTCTCACCCTTCCCTATCTTTTAGGATTTTACTTTTTTCATGGCAGTTAAGCATGATACCGGTGTAATGATGATGTACGGGAGCTTTCATGTAGGCGCTCTTTGGATAGTTTTGTATGCTTGTATATATGGTTCAAACTGAGTCGTGAATGAAGCGAGGAAGAAGCTGTACTGGCGTGGATGCATTCACTGGTGTTTTAGCACAATGACAATTCCCGCAGATCTATTGATTTCATAGCTTCTGAAGTCAAAAAACGTTACTTCCGTCCCACCTTATTTTTGTTGGACAAGGTTTTGTTGCAGTTAAACATAACCGGTTGGTATGAACTTATCGCTACTTTCTTGTAATTTGAAAGGTTGTTGAGGAGTGGGTAGGAATCTCAGTACCTATTTTAACGTCAATTTTTCCAAAGTTGCTTGACGCAATGCGATGTTTCGAGATTTCCATTACAACAATGATAATGACGATGGAATTCAACAAGCGATTGATTAAAGTTGAGCACAATACTGAATAGCGGGATCGAAAACGGTTGATTCACCTTAATAGGAGAGATGTGAAAGTTGTCAAAAATAGACCGCGCGCCACCTTGCAGATGAGCGACAACTACCGGGGAATCAATGAGGCGATTCACAATCAGCTGGAAGTCACGTTTGAAAGCTTCGATCTGAGCGGTGAAACAAAAAAAACAGATGCAGTTAGCGAGAGTGAGCATTCAGATCACTCAGATGAGGACAACGAAGAAAAAACAAACGAAAAACAAACCTCAAGTGTGCGGGAGACGCTGCCACTGAAGAAATCGACCATATCGTTAAGGAATCCTTGGTCCAATTTGAAAACCATTTCTTGGATCAACACGCGGAAGTATCTGCATACAAAGGGGATTCGGTTTAGGTTGCTGAATCGCGCATGCCACACAAGGGAATACTACCAGTGAAGACAATAAAACTCACTTGAATCGGAGGGTTCCGGAGATCGCTGTGCGCGAAACGACTGCAGACATTTCGACTAACGGCTTGCGACCTATGACAAAAGAGTTGGTATGAAACCACCGGTAACACGCTTCTCGTGGAACATCGTGGAAGGGTATTAATAAATGATGCATGACCTCGATGACGAAAACAGCTTTATTCACGTACACGAATTTCCATTAATTAGATGAATTCAGTTACACAAAAATGATGGTGAAAACGTGTCAAAAACAGTTTGGTTGGTTGATTCAGGTTGCAACCATGGATATCCGAAATACTGATATGAGTGAGTGATTCGAAAAAGAACAGATAGAGTATATATGTGGTGCTGTATGGTATGCTAGGATATATTTAGCATTAAGAAAAAATGCTCATTTGCATGCATTTTCATCACACACACCTCACGACCGGTTTCATGGTGTTTGCACTCCTCAGGATCCGCATGCGCTTCAAACAGTGGAAGAATGGTAAACAAGTTGGATTAGATTGGTACGAGCAACCTGTTCATGAAGCATTAAGGTTAGCATTTAGAAAATTTCACCATGTGGTAATTATGGACAAGATTAATATGCAGGCATCGGTTTCGATATTAATGATAGCAAGGTATCATGGCTTCACTTGATTCGGTGATAACAAATGGAAGTAAGTTAGGAAAAGTGTTCCGTCTCCAAAAGAATAGAACACACACGGTGCAGTGTTGCACAGGTTACCCTGCTAAGGTGAATGCCACTGGTAATGGACTTCAACAGGAAACGCGCTGCAGTCTAGTGGTCATTTTCGCAATATACTGTATTATTCCATGCTACCGCGACAAAGGGTTAGTTAGAGATAAGCACACGGACTAGAACGTACCGAAATCTGATCTTGGCTGCGGATATGGTGCCAAAACCACAGGAAAAGTACAATCCATACGTTGATTGTCCACCTACAGGAAAAAAGAGGCACGATGTGGGCATAAAACGATTACTCTGTATCGAGTGTACATTGTGCATTGTACATAAGATACACAGACCAGCATCCGAAATCACTTGTTATATGCCATACTCCGTTTAAAAAAGATAGGCGAATGGATTGCGTGTTGATTTGTGATGATTAAGAATAAAAGGAATTAGCACTTAGGATTATTACAGTCAAGAGGATGCAGACCGATCACTGATTCCAACAACCAAACCATGAAAGTTTACGTTCTACATCAAACACACAAATACAACATACCAGAAGGAGATTTTCACAGTTAAAGCACAACTAACAGTATGCATGTATGTATGTTTTAATCCACACCTAAAGCCACACAGTCAAATACTGCACGTGGGCTAAGATACTGTCGGACCTAAACAGATATGAAAAATAGCAATGGCAGTGAGACTCCAACGTGTATTCGCATGCAGCTCACTACCAGTGGCAAATCAATTTAGCACGCGGTTAGCTGCGCAGCACGATTGAAAAGGTACTGATCTCCATGGGAAATCACACTGGAATGTGAATGTCTAGACCCGAGCATCCTGACAGTATCCTAGCCCACGCACAGTCTTTGACTGTGTATTACTTTGACTTAATACGAGTTTGTGATTTCGTCTATTCATTTATCCATGTTATAACAAACTGAGTATGATGCGCGCCAGTGGTGAGCCGCCGAAAACGCTTAGTCACCGTTCATGAAAATTGACCCACACATCCACCTGTACTCGGAACACTTTGGCATACAACTGCATCTGACTCGGGGAATTTTTGTAACGAACAAAGATTCCCGGCTCGAATGCGCGACGAAGCTCACACTGATCCGGTTGGAGCATAAGCATCTGGCTGAAATCAATCTCCATGGTACGACCAGCATCGGTCAACTTGGTCACGCTACGAGCCTGGTCTCCGGTTTGCAGCTCGTTCACATATTTCGTGTACGCTTGTTCCAGACTGTCACTGACATTTGCCTGGAGTGGTTTCAATCGGTTTTTACGTTTCACTTGGCTCCATCGGACGTCAGAGCTGAATGAAAACGAATAAACAAAAAAATCAAATTCCATTCGACCAAGCGTGATACACCACGGGAAATGAGATCCGGCTATTCGTAAGCGAAAAGTCATTTGGTTATCATTTAACGTCTAGCTGGCCGTATGCTATGGTATGACAGCACAAGCCTGATCCAGGTAAAGTGCCGTACAGTCACCGACTGCTAAGGTACTATCAGGTTGCACAGGCCGAGACAGATATGATGAAGAAAAAAGAACAGGACATAATAGTGAGACTCCAGCCTGTTTCAGCATGCAGCTCACTACCTCTGGACAATGAATTTAGCACAGCACAAAGTACTGCACGACTGCACACCCGTACGGCTGTAGAGTACACATTAACAACGTTGATCTGCTCAAACCAATGAGAACTGGTTTGAACCACCTCACAAGGCACAAGCACAACACAAGAACGAACAACGACACCGTAAAATTATGGGAAGATGGTTCCAAAACCAAAATCAGCTGTTCGCTTCAGTTCAAAATAGGAATAATCATGCTGGTGATATTGGAGGGGATAATTCTTTCCAACCCGATTTGAGTCTCGATTGTTTTGATAAAACGATAAAAATGTTTGCTTTGTGTAACCTGGAATCTCATACCTGGTCACAGACAAATATGCCACTTCCGCTCGGCTCTCGTGATTCACCAAGGAAAGACCAACAGATTGAAGGGACAGGATCACTTCCAGAGAAGTCAACATTTGACTGGACAATCTGCAAGAAGCAGTTTAAATATTCGTCGGTCACGCGTATGGAACATTGAAAGTTTGGAATGGGAGCAAAATGCAAGATGAAATATGAAAAAAACGATCTAGCATTACTTAGGAACTCAATTTTAGACAATTTACAGTATGACAACAAAACGCAAAAGTAGTGTAAAAAGTGATTGATGGAAACGATATTTCGCATGCCTGCACAAACCTAGTACAATGTATGAAAGCACAAGCCTGATCCAGGCAAAGTGCCGCACAGTCAGAAACTGCACGTGGGCGATGTTATTGTCAGGTTGCCCAGGCCTAGACAGATATGAGTGGGTAAATAAAAATAGAAATGGTAGTGAGACTCCAGCGTGTTTTGGCGTGCAGCACACTACCGTTGGCCAATCAATTTAGCACGATGTTAGCCGTACAGCACAGAAATACTGCACCATTGCACATCAGTGCAATCTGAAGGCGAATGTGGCCAGCTACAAGGCCAGGGAACCTCAGATTTCACTGAATTTTACTTTTTTGTTACACTGTATATGTCAAACCAGTGGTTTAAAAGAATGTTTGCTTCTTACACCGTAATATACTATTGAAAAATTATTGAACGACTGCTCAGAGACCTAGTACAATGGGATGATGATATTCAACAGAAACGGGTGCTTATATTGCACATAAAACTAGGACAGGCAAACAAAGTTATACTTGTATGGCACAGTTGAATATGGTTTTAACAAAGAACCACGATGTTCAAATAGAGAATCACAAATTGATTCCTGGCCAAGCGCTTATAAAAGACCGATGAGTTGTGATGCGCATATCCCCATCACGATGATGTGTAAAGAAAGTGGATGTGAGCACCACAATTTATTTTGACAGATAATGTTTCATGGCAGACAGGATTCCGTTTAATTGCAAAGGATAGGTATACCATGTTATATGTAAGTTATCTATAAGCAAGAGTTATAAACAAGAGTTATACCTACTTCGGTGTAGGCAACCGGTTAGTATCATGCCTACGTTCAACGATGCCGATGACAACGTTTTGTACACCCCTTCTCGCTTTGTACATCTCATTGTTTATGTTGAACGGCACTATATCTGTATCAGATTGTGCAAATATAATAATAATAATAATATGTATGTATGAAATTATAAGCCTGATCTAGACAAGGTGTCGCAGTTATAGAATGCACGTGGGCTAGGATAATGTCAGGTTTCCCAAGTCTAGACAGATAGCCAAAATTAAATTCAAAGCTTAAAATATGATAACAGCTATATAAAAACTCAATAGCCGGTGGCGACAAACAACCGAACCACGAATGCGAAGGGCATCACACAGACTAGGAGTTACGAGACATACTCTTGCAAGCGAAGATCTTTTGGTGGCGCCAAGAAGTGCACAATCTTAGTGACGGTTTCGGCGTCGTAGATGATTTGCAACGGGTCCGCCTGCACGCGTATGCGTTGATCCGCTTTTCGATCGAGTGGGTTTTTCTCGAAGTCCACAGCCAAAAGCGATCGACGCGGTTGATCGGGTGTTGATTCAACGGCTTGTGTATCTACAACATTGCTGGTGATAAGAACGGGCAGGTTGGATGATCCCGAAAGGGTGGCTTGTTTGAGAGACGGCCGAGCACCTAGAGCTTCAAGACTGTCGAGTCTCAATTTCAAGCTGCAGTGGTAGAATAAGCAAAAGGCTGAATCAATGATGTCTAAAGTAGTGTTATTCTAGTCTCGGGGGGGTCGACCGTTTATATAGTCGTACGTTGTGTGGAGGGGCTACAGTTGGTTTCAAAAATAATCACGGTTTCTTTTGGTTGTAAACTTACTTCATTGCTTGATCACCTTCTCGCTGCTCAAGCGCTGCGGTTAATTTGTTGACGGCCAACTTTAAAATGCGAGGATCACTGAAAAAGGTGGAATATCAGTTGATCAAGCTGGATATCTAACAGGATAAATGGAAAAGTTATCGAAATGTTAAACAGCAAAAAGTGCTTTCTGGTTAGATAGATTTAAAATCTTCTAATAGTTAAGTTTTGATGAATCAAGGGAGGAGTATCACGAGGGCGCACAAAGTTGAAAAAGCCAAATTCTTTTTCTTATGTTGAAAACTGGCCTCGCACCTGCATTTCCATTGAGAACGTGAATGTTGGGTTATAATTGAAAAACACAATCTGCATTTCAAAAAAAACTGAATGTCCTGATCCGGATAGCATTGTCCTCAATGTACTTAATTGATTTGCCAGTGGTAATAAGTTGCATGCAAGAAAACGTTAGTGTCACTGCCCGTGTCCCTGCTTTATGTCTAGCTAGTCTACGGCAACCTGCGAATAATTCAGCCCATTGTTGTATAGTATGAAGCACAAGCCTAGATCCAGCAAAGTGCCCGCATCGCGTCGATGACTGCACGTGGCTAAGCATACTGTCGGGTTTCCCAGTGCCTAGACAGATATTAGGGGGATAGTAATGGTAGTGAGCTCCAGCCTGTTTCAGCATGAAGCTCACCACCGATGGCCAATCATTTAAGCACGATGTTAGCCTCACAACAGCATAAGTACTGTAGGATTGCACACCGTGAAGCCCATTGTTGTAGGGCGATTCCTTTCACACTCCCGAACTTTTCCAAAATATCAACATAAACATGCAACACATAAATGAATTACCACGAAGTTTCAAGCTGTTTGAGCAGGAGATTAACAGCAACAGAACACAAGTGTAATAAACGATATAATATATATGTTATTGACTTTTCAAATACACGGCAACTTACATCTTACTAGCGGCTTCAGGTTGTGAACTCTCGTAAACTGCAGATCGGTGGATATCATTGCACAGATGTGCAATCATGCAGCATTTTTGTGCTGTGTAGCCGACATCGTGCCAAATTGATTGGCCACCGGTAATTAGCTGCATGCTGAAACAGGCTAGAGTCTCACTACCATTTTCTGTTCTATTTCCCTCCTCATAACTGTCTAGGTCTGGGCAACCTGACAGTATCTTAGCTCACGTGCAGTCTCTGACTGTGCGGCACTTTGCCTGAATCAGGCTTGTGCTTTCATCATCATCATCATTAAGTGCATGGCAAATAAAGTTTAACTTTGAAACCACTTGAACAATAATTCAAAACAAACTTGAACATTTAAGCTGTCGTTAAATCAGACTGATACAATCATTCACTTTAATGAGAAACCCACAACGCGAACCTATCAAGTGATGAACATGGTTCTGAATTAATTATTTAAAAAAATTAAATCACAAGCCGAGTTTGAGGCAAACTACCGCAGAGTGATAGACTGCACATGAGCTAAAATGCTCTTAGGTTGCCTAAACCTAGACTGATATAAGAGAAAACAATATGGCAGTGAAACTCAAGCGTGTTTCCGCATGCAGCTCCCTACCGATGGCAAATCAATTCAGCACGATATTATTTGCGTGGTTAATAAGTATTGCACAACTGCACTTCCGTACTATACCTCAAATCAAACACAAATATGAATTTGCCGCTTTAAGATAGTGTAGAATAAGAACGTAAAAACTAGCCATGGGAAAGTTTGCAAATTTGTACTCTCCACAACTGCAAGTGTAAAAATAAATTAAGAACACACAAGTGCAATTTTTATCCGAATCGGAACAACGAATGTTGAAGATCGATCAATAAATGGTTAAAAATAGAAATTCAACCATTTGTTTTTCACGAAAAAATGGAGTAGCTTACCTTAGTTCGTCATCCAGCAGTACAAAACTGAACTGGTGAAGCGTTATCGAGACCATGGTCGAAATGTAGGTGATAGGAAACTTGCTTGGGGCCGCTGTGCCTTCGGAATAATTTATCGCTTCATACAACCGGGCTTTTTCTTCGGCTGACATCTCCGACTGCAAGCGCTGCATGATTTTGGCACCTTCCGATTCACTGGACGACGATGTGGTCAAGCTGGAATCCGAGGTTGTTGACGATGAACGAGAAAACCATCGAAACATCCCGCCAATCTCGGATGTTTTAGGTTTGGTTTGTTTGTTCTAAGGAAATCAGGTACTAGCGTTTCATTGTGAAGATGAATGGTAAATAAGTGGAATAGTATTGCATACATAGCGAAGAACATATCCCAAGCGGACTACTTGTGCATCAATTGAATATTCGGTACCCCAACTGGACTAGAAAAAAGCATGAGAAGATAGAAAATGTAAGATTAGTGAAATTGAGAACAGCTACCAAACGTACAGTCGGTACAGATTGCCTGGCGACCGAAGCTATGAGGGTTATATTTTTACCCCATTTGAAATTTCGATGCAGCACCATGAATTGCATCGACCAATTACCGTATAATCCCGGAGGGTATTTTACTAAATTTGTCAAATTCGTTATTCCATTTCGAGAGAAATATCGTTCGACGGTTGAAGCAGTGCAGCACTATACTTGTGACTGGAATTGAGGTACGGACCTTTGTAGCCTTCGTTCCAGAACTCTAGTGGAACTGCGAAATACTGTTCGCCATTCCCGTCAATTTCGAATGCTATCATAAAGACAACCTCGGCTGAATCGAAAGATTGGATAGTCGAACGACTTTACTTTATGTAAATCATTTTATATAATGCCCCAGACCGGGTGACAATAGATGCTGTTGCAGAGTAAGTGTAAAATACATTCGAAAGATTATAGCGGAGTTCTCTCATATGTAGCATTCAGTGATATGAATATTAAACTGGACACAACTGTTTCAACGCAGCCTCATTGTTCTGTTCATGATCTTGTTGGAAACGAGATATCACAATACATGCCTGAAAACGATATTCTTTTCTTTCTTTTGTGCGACTATCTCCTCCTGGAGGATGAGTCGGCTTCAATGAAGGTTCTTGGGGATTTGGGTATAAAGCGGCGTCCCCAGCACCACTCGGCGTTTGTTCAAATCAGCTTTTCTAAAATCGGGTATCCCGCAAGGCAGCGGAGGTTTAAAATCAGGGTTTTCCTTCCCCTAGATGATATATATATATTTACACAATCATTTAAAAATGAAAAAGTGCCACCCTTAGATGAAATGCCCTCCCAGGCTAACGAGCTCCATCTGCCCGAAGCTAACTGGTTTTCAGGCGCCAGTCACTCGCCCTCGCCCCTTCTCTTGTTGGTAGAAGCAGTTCCGCCGGGCTCGGGGAGCCACTCGTGCAAGCCAGAAGCTGCACTTGGTTGTCAGAGGCTATTTGAGACGCGTGCAATATGGGAGCATTTTATAAACAGTGGGAGCTTATCCCCCCTGCCAACCCGGCTATGACAACCTTTGGAACCTGAAAACGATCTACCTAATCTGAGTAATATAGAGCAACACCAAGATGCTAAGCAAGTAAAAAGGGCCATTTTACAAAGCATGGTATGCGACGCTATAGTTGCCAAATATGTTGAACGCAACTGAATTATGTCTGTGGTCTTCGATGGATAGATATTTGCTGACGCTTATTAAAAACGAGAGCAAGAAGATGGTGCAAGTGTTCTTGAAGAATGGTTTGGCGAAGCCTTTATTGGTGACACAGAATGACAAAGCTTGGACAAAATTCCCGGAATAAAATTAGGTATTAAATGCGGACAGCTAATGTAGATCAACTAGGAAACGTAGAGCAATTTTGTATGTATGCATGAAATCACGAGCTCGGGGACAGGCAAAGGTTGTAAGCGGACCGAGCGGCTTCCGTGTCAGCCAGGCGTAAAGAAACTTGCACGAGGATAATCGCAGTGTTGTTGTCAAGGGTCCTCTGATGGATCTCACCGCCAGTAGCGTGGTGTTAGAAGTGCGTCACAAAAGTGCTGCAGAAGTGTACATCTGCGCTGAATTACTATAGATACAGGGTGTCCCGAAAAATGTATAAAAGTATGTTATAATTAGATTTTATTATTTCACTGCTTGTTCTCAAACTGACGTCCATTTTGATCCAGGCACTGCCCACAACACCCACATACATCATTAAATAATTCCCTTGGTATTTGGGAGCATTGATGCTCAATAGCTTCTCTTAATTCAGCGAATGTTGCAGGTTTCGTAGCATAGACTTTATCGTTTAGTATCCCCGTAAGAAAAAAATCTAGTGGCAAGACCTCATTAAGGAAAGATCTAACATTGCAATGGTAATGACTATTTATGTCTATCGACTATTTACAATTATTAAAATGCAGTAAAACGTAATAAAAAAACAAAATGACAGTTGTGAATATTTTAATACATTTGAAATAATGAAATACTAACAAACACTATGATTACAATTATTTTAAGTGTGTATACATTTTTTGGGACACCCTGTATATATAAGAATAGCATTATGAAATACAATTTACTAGTGAGAAAGTGTCGGAAGAATTAAGCAATCAAAACACGCAAACGGATGACAAGAAGAAAGGCCATTCGTGTGAAAAGAAGGCGGGTGTACTTGAAAACAGAAAGTCTCGAGACGAGAAACAAGAGAGTCATTGAATGATGATGTGGCTTTACAGCAACCAGTTATACATTTTAGCATTTACACAATCGTGTCAAAACGCACAACCCAGCATTGTGCGGTGAATGGCGGACTGATTAATCTGAAAATCGATAGTTTTGGGTTCACCCTTCAACAGAATAAGTTTCGCGAACAAGGCAAATAAAACGCTAAAGAGCTAACAAGTCAAAACACCAAAGTGCAAACGTCTACAAGGTGATCTCGAGGATTTTCAGAAAACTAATAAAACGCTAATTCACGACAACGAGCCGACAAAACACAGTGAATCGATCAGACAGAACAAAAATAGGTGAATCTAATCCGAGTAATGCGTTACATCATGGCCGTTACGGGGTGAAAGAAACATGGAGTGAAAACAGCAAAACCAAATCTAATCATTGACAGATGAATTTTTGCACAAGTTTCTGTAAGTATTAATGCGCCAATCGAGAAATAAACCGTGTACAAACTAACTGGTTGACAAAAAGGCGGACTGGGACAACAGTGAATAACCACCACACACCGGGGAATACACGTAGGACAGTGGACGGTTCAATACAAACAGCCGACTCACTTTTTTCACAGAAAACCGGCGCTTTTTCTGTTTTACTTCGGTATTTTTAGACTAAGAAATTTTGCGATATACGAGTCAAAGATTAATTTTCACGGAATAAAACGAACAACAAAAAGCGAAAATGATACACGATGCTCACAAACGCTAGAAAACTTGGTGCAATCAGGTTCGCAG
>JACCGJ010002962.1:0-28497 GCA_013407085.1 Atriophallophorus winterbourni | reverse complement strand
ATAATAATAATAATAATAAAATTCTTGGTTAACCAAGCCATTAAATATATAATGAGGTTATCAAAATATACACAAATAAATAAAATACTCTTTTACAAATGACCTAACATTATTCAAGATTCAAGATTCAAGAATTTATGGTATAAAAAAGCTCGTAGCTGTACATCACCACAGGATATTCGTATAAGGACAATAAATATATATACAAAATAGATTGAGTCATTAGGAAGATCGACAGGTTTGTAGTTGCAAAAAATATCATGTATTGTGGCGGTATGATGGGTAAAAAAAATATTCGTTTAAAAAAAATCATGTTATATAAACGGGATGTAGGGTGAAATTACAACGCATAAATATATCCAAATTGTTCCTGAAAATCCTTTCACTAGATGATTGGACAACATTTGACGGTAAGGAGTTCCATAAGGAACAAACGCTCCCGAATAGAAGAACCGACGGCAGTTCCGGTGGGAATGTGGAATATCAAATGCAAATGGGTGAGGACGTGTGGCATGGCTTGACCGGAGGCGAAATGGATGCCTCAGAGGGTGCGAATCGAGTTCATTATTTTGTAAGTTAGGATTAGATCAAGTCAAACCCTTCTGCGAAACAGTGTATCCAAATTAATCTGCTCAAGTCGATTCTCATATGGTAGGTTGCGGAGACAGCCAACCATTTTAGTTGCTCCGTGATGAATCCTCTCGAGCAGCTCGAAGTTCTTTTGTAGCCATGGTGCCGAATCTTACACTGAGTAATCCATCACCGGGTTAATATATGTATTTATGAGCATGGAGAATGATTCTTGGAAAAAATGTCCGAAAATACGCCGAAGCATACCTAGCATGTGGCTAGCTCGGTTGTACACTGCTTCGCATTGCATGCTAAACTTCAGACTTCCACTAATCCATATGCCGATGTCTTTTTCTTTGGTTGTCCATTACAGCTTTTCGATCCAAGGTTGTATGAGAATAGGAAATCTTTGCGTATTTGCAGCATTTTACACTTTCGGAAGTTGAATGGAAGTTTATTTCTCTCCGACCAGCTATTCAATAGATCCAAATCGCTTTGTAAACGCAAACAGTCCATACTTGGCGTGATTCGTATCCAAAGTTTAACATCATCCGCAAAGAAAACTATTTTAGCTGTGACAAGTTTGGTAAGGTCGTTGATGTAGACCAAAAAGAGAACCGGACCAAGTACCGAACCTTGTGGGACACCGCTAGTGTCTTCGATTTCCCCAGACATCACACAATCGATACCCACATTTGCTTTGCGATCAAGAAGGTAACTTCTCAGCCAGGCAAGAAGGCATTCATTAATTCCAACATCGTGCAGCTTGCGCAGGATTATAGAATGGTCCACACGATCAAACGCCTTTGATATTTTCAAGTAACACGCATGCACTCAACCACCATTATCCACTGCCTGTGTCCAGTCATCCAGTGTCTTCAGTAGGTTAGTCAAGCAAGAACGAGACTTCCTAAATCCATGTTGCTCTCTGGACAACAAGTTTTGGCTTCGAGATGACTCAAAATTCTTACGCACACAATTCGCTCTATAATTTTTGAGATCACTGGAAGGAGTTCAACAGGGCGGTAATTTGCTGGGTCAGAACGAGTTCCACCTTCGTAGATGGGTGTTATGATTCCTCTCTTCCATTCATTAGGCAAAAGACCCTCCCTCAAGGAGTGATTAAATGAATCACAAAGTGGTTCGCACAGCTGACTGCCGCATAACTTTAGGATTGCAGGTGTGATCCCGTCAGCTCCCGGGGACTTGTTGATATTTAACTTGCGTAGGTGGTGCTGCACTATTTCCGAACTGATGCATATACCGCATATCGTCACCGGCACAATTGGTGCTGACAATGCTGATGGTTTTAATTCATCCTTGGGGGTGAAAACTCGTTAATAAAAACTGGCTAAAGCGTTAGCGATTTCCAGAACAGAATTAGTTATTCCGTTATCTGTCATGATCGGAAAAACACCGGGTTTCAGCTTCGTAGTGTTGCTAACAGTTCGATAAAGCAGTTTGGGATTTCGCTGCATTCTTACCGCCAGCTGAAGCTGGTGATATTTTTTGTCCTCTCGGATGAAATTTCTTACTTGATTCCGCAATTCGCGAAAGTTTTCCCACGTCAAATCAGTTCTGGCAACCCTGTGAATAGCCCATGCCAGATGTCGCTTTGTCAACCATTTTCTAGTCCTACTGCGAATTCTGAAGTGTCGTTCTTTGCTATTATGTTTCGGGATATTTTTAGAATTTAAATCTATCATGTTGATTATGTAATCTGTCAGGGTTGTGCAATGCGAGTCCGGATCACTGAAATTTATATTATGTTCATCGAAATCTACCATTATTTCCATCAAACCAATGTAATCCACTTTTCTATTTCGTTTTGTTTTCCTTACAATTCTACCGGCGCTGCACACATATTGAAATAGCAGAACGAGGTGGTCGCTTCGACCCAGCGGAGGTTGATACTGAACATTTTCTACGGCTGTGGCTCCGGAGGTTAAGACTAGGTCTAGAACAGAAGTCTGTTGGAAATTTCGTTGTCGTGTATAATCGAAAACATGATTATACATGGGGATGTAATCGAACAGTTCGCGAAATTTGTAGTCTAGGGATAAGGGTGGATGATCTACTCGGTTATATAGTTAAGGCAGATTGAGGTCTCCCATAATCAGCATTTGCGAATTGCGCAGTTTTCCGGCGTGCTGCATTGTATTCAAGAGTTTTTCGTTATACGCATCCAATGATGATGGTAAACGGTAAACTACACCAACGATGCAACTGTCGCCTTATTCGAGCTTCAAGTTGCACCATAAACTGTCTTGCAGATCGAGTTCAGTATATGTAACTACCATACAGTATAAAAGTTCATGGTGGTAAACAGCTACTCCACTACCTGTTTTTAAGCGGTCATGTTTGGAATAGAGAGCTCGCGATCGCTTACGTGAGGTTGGAACCATGTCTCAGTTATTGCTATGACGTCGAGTGAGTGCTGATTGCAGAGATCCTTCAGTTCAGCTAGTTTGTTTAACAGACATGGTGCGTTTGTATATAGGCAATTGATTGTGGTTTTCGTATACAGTGATGGAGCTGAAAGCTCGTACATTAGTCCGACCCTTCGACAATCGGACATCGGTCGTTTTTTGGGATTGCCACAGTGCTTCTAATCGGAGTCTCGTCTGATTGTGGAAGCCGTGGATTACTAGAAGGCGTAGAAAGTCTGTGATCACTCATTCTGACATCCTTCGGGAGATTCTTATGGTTTGCTTTCCAGTTAGCCCTAATTGATTCCATCATACCTTTCGTTGAAAATGTTAATTTCAGAGGTTTTGGCCCGTCACTTTAATAGTTTGGTGAATGAGCTATTCTAAAAGTGTCCACCACCACTGAATCGTGAGCTTCGATGTTGTTAGCAACGCAGAGATACTGTTTGTAATCGTGGTGCTGTAATTCACCTCCCGAAGCAGTGTCAGCGTGTTCGGGAACACCAAGAAGAACAACTTCGCGTTGGTCACATTTTTCCCATTGTTTGAATTACCTTTTCTTTCCCACCACGGAATATCTGCTTGTATGTGACATTTAGTCTGTGAGAATTTACGCAGCAAATAAGAGTTTAACAGAACGTCTTCCATCAATTTTTGGCTTTTGAAAGTTATTCTCAGTAAACGTGGTTCGTCAAGATGAGGAGAATTGGGGTGCCGGCTTAGGCGGGTTATTGAATCAGTCAATATAACGTCCGTGACGTGCGTAACGCGTATTCCACCCGTTTCTTAGTACGAAAAATTCAAAACCACGATTCGGATGTTATACAGTACTGTAATTAGCAACAATTACAACAACAATAATTATACAAACCTCAACTGTAAAGGAACGTACAGCAAACAGGAGACAGAATACTCCAGAATCAATTATATCAAATGCAAACAAGTTCAATGACGACCTGAGATATAAATAGAATGAAAGGAGTTACCAAAATTGCCTTTCGAAATGTCTATCAAAGACAAGACACCCAAAAGTGGTGTCAAAATGCAAGCCAATTACAAGTGCCCAAAATGGCAACCAAATTCAACAACAATGACCAACAATGGCCAAAACGAACAATCAAAACAAATAATTGACCAAAGGCGTGTAAAGAGAAGATTAACAATAGCAAGTTTTCAATAACAAAAGAAATGTTTTCCATCAAATACAGAATAAATATAAAATACCGGAAAATATAATCAACAAAATTTAGATTCTGGAAATTGTTTCAAAATATAAGGTAAAGACGAAGGAAAAGGAAGAATTTCATAAAGTTGCATCTTACACCTCCGGCCAAATTCTTCCTAGGACCCTAACGTATAAACCCAGAATAGCAAATGACTTTATTTAGTGGCGAGTCACACACGCCACGTCGCATTGCCATCATTGGACACATGTGGCTTTTTATAGGGAAATAGTTTGCCAGACTAAGACCCACCACGTCCTCCGGTTCTGCCACCGTCCCCTACAAGTAGCTTATGCATGCAACCCCGCCCAAACGAGCCTTGTGTATTTCATCCTCAAACAGCGACATCTCGCGCCAATTAAACAAATCTAATGTGCAAATTATTATTAGTGTATCATGAGATCGAAACACGAATAACACATCAGGTACACAACGGAACACTTTACTCCAATCATATGGATTGTCATGGCTACCATCTGTCGCCCACCTATCGGCTGACTCAGTGTCATGTGAACCGGGCTTAATATTCATTCAGGCTGAATAGGTGTCAGGTGTACCAGGCTAGCTCTCCGTCGTATATTAATTAGTGTCGGAAAATTCAATCACAGAATCCGACTGAGCTAATTTACTGTCAGGTAACTCAGCTTCCTAAGCACAACCGACAACACAAACTTGAACATTCTTCCATTTAACATCAACAGAAACCATTTCTTGACAATTACCGAGGCTAACAGTCGTTGTTATGGAATCTTTTAGGCAACATTTGCACAACTGACCAAATCGACTCCAATCAATACGAGCTCGACGTGACACAAAGTCTCTGAGTTGCTGAAACGTAATTTCTAATCCCTCGCATTATATAGCGCTCTTCATATCAGCCCACTGTTGCTGGAACGCAGCCGGTAAAATATGCACAATATACTGTAAAATGTCACTTGCATTCAAAACCGCCTTGCACTGCAATAAAGTGAGGGCAACCTGACATTTATGCATTGACGAAGCAAGAATCGCGAACCCTTCTGACTGACCAATCAATCGTCGGGCCTATTACAATAACTCATCTAAAACTGAGTGGGCCACAAGATAAGGTAGACCTGATGTTCGTTTATGACAGGTAACATGAGTTAATTTCAAGATTGTAGCATTTGCAATCGCTAAATGTTGCTTCCATTCAAGTGCCCGTTTAGAAGGTGCACGGTTACAGTCGAGACCATGTCTACCAACAGATGGAGATTCAAAATCGTCCGCACCATTTTGACTATCTTTTAGGGACCTAACCGAACCACGCACTAAACTTGCTAAATGTTCAGGCATCATAGATGTACAATAATAACTTTAAAACACAAATTAAATGAACGTCACCGAGTGTTCAACAAAGATCTTGTAAAATGGATCAAGCTTCAACGTATAAATCCGCACAGATTCACCCTGATGATAGATTAGGTTCGTTCACCGATTTTGACGACGTAGCTGAGCGTCGACCAAGTTCAATACTGCTTCGATTGCAATGAAACAAAACGAGTATTTTTCCCGGTTGAGACAAATACTGCAACAGACAAGTCAAGTTGTGACGCAAATCCAATTGAAACGATCCAAATTTACCACAGTAATTTCTCCAGTTGAGAAAATACGGTACAAATCAAAAGTCGAATTGTTGCAATTCCAAGTTGAGTATTGTAACGTCCGTGACGTGAGTAACGCGTATTCCACCCGTTTCTTAGTTCGACAAATTCAAAACCACGATTCGGATGTTATACAGTACTGTAATTAGCAACAATTACAACAACAATAATTATACAAACCTCAACTGTAAAGGAACGTACAGCAAACAGGAGACAGAATACTCCAGAATCAATTATATCAAATGCAAACAAGTTCAATGAGGACCTAAGATATAAATAGATTGAAAGTAGTTACCAAAATTGCCGTCCAAAATGTGTATCAAAGACAAGACACCCAAAAGTGGTGTCAAAATGCAAGCCAATTACAAGTGCCCAAAATGGCAACCAAATTCAACAACAATGACCAACAATGGCCGAAACGAACAATTAAAACAAATAATGGACCAAAGGTGTGTAAAGAAAAGATTTACAATAGCAAGTTTTTAATAACAAAAGAAATGTTTTCCATCAAATACAGCATAAATATAAATACCGGAAAATATAATCAACAAAATTTAGATTCTGGAAATTGTTTCAAAATATAAGGTAAAGACGAAAGAAAAGGAAGAATTTCATAAAGTTGCATCTTACAGGCAGTATCGAGCTCATGTCCATAATTGAACACAACTGGTACCATTGATCATTGTCCTGAGTTCTTCTACTCGAGAAAATGTCCCCGATGTCTCCGGCACATTGGTGAAAATTACACTGAGATTCATCAAAGTTGTTTTCATTTCAGTATTAGTTTTTGAAGTAGAGGAATTCTGCTGGTGTTCCTGTGACAAGTAAAGAGTAAAGAATGGTTTGTCTGATGCTCACATTAGATTAAATAATTGAATATGTTTGTAAAATGTCTTCAGAATCTGTTGATAATTTTTCGTGTGCATATATCTTTACATCTACAAAAACAAATAAGAATAAAGGTTGATCCAAATCTACCTCTCAAAATAACGTTACAAGTGTTACAGCCGCTGATAATGTCAACCGTTCACAAGTCGTAGTGAATTCATTTTATGTTTATGCATGTGGTAGATTGAGCCGATTTATAAAAACTGTGATGAGCTTGATAAACAGGATTCAGAAAAATGAGCTATATATGAGATACATATACCAAAAAATCTCAAATTTATTGTCTATGTAAAGTAGGATAATTCACACGAGGCGGTTGTGAATATTTGAGTTGATCAATTTTGTGCAGAAAAGTACATATTCAATCTGATACATGAAACAAAATTATCTTATATCAGAATATGTCTGTTTCGAATTATTTGAATCTCAGAAGCATCATTATGAAATAAGTCACTGCTTACCCGCATTTTCAACCCGCGTATCTAAAAATATAAGAGGTCACTTAATTATCGTATCTTGGTTGCTATAACGGAAGTAAAAAATCCAATATGCTCGAAGTCTTGGAGTAAAAATACAATATAAGCAAGCGTGATGAATGCGACAAGGTTTTGTGGATAATTCTTGGAAATCCAAGGCATGTTGACCATGATCAATAATTTCCAAAAGGTTTGTACAATCACCATAACGTTCGTGTGTGAAAATGTATAATTATTATGGAAATATAACATACATTTTGATCTTAAAAATGTGAGAAAATCCTGCCTTAGTGTCTTAGAAGCGGTCATGCAATTTTAGATTTAATATACGTTTATGTTCGCCTTCTCTGCGGTGAAAGGATACTTACCGAGGCCTATCAGCGCAGATCGTCATTGGTTCTCCATTCCTGCAATAGTTTTCAAAATAAACAGAGTATGCTTGAATGTCATCATCGTTTTTACTCTGAGTCTTTGATCAGTGAGAAGTACTCGCATACAGTCCTTTTAAAGCCGCTTCTTTCGTTTATTTCAAAAGTTATGTCATATTTTATCTCTACAAAATCTCCTTTTCCCAGTACACGCTGCACATGAACTATTTTCCAAGTTTTTCACTAACATCAACTACATTTTCTCCACTGACTCGCTTGTGAAAAAGATTAACTCTCTTTCTGTGCAGTTTGCATTTTTGTTTAAACCCCACTTATTGTTTGGCGGTTTACTGCATGACTAGATCTCAGAATTGACATTCAGAATTCACGCAATTTCAAGTGACCCTTCTAACGGGAATATCGGTCGTAGCTCTGTCCCGGGTTGATGCCTAAGATGTCCAGAAAAATCCATCGATGTTGTGAATTTTTCGAGGTTAAAGTTCATGGAAACCAAATAATTCCACCATTTCTTTTTCGACACAATTCATATTACCCAATGGTTTGATCAAGAATTTCGCGACTTTTATTGTAATATACTAATGAAATGTTGAACAATTGCTGTGTTTAATTGCTGTGCTTAAACACGTCATCAAATATTCAGATCGTTTTCTTTAGCACATGTATATTTGTGATGCGTTTCCATAAGAGAATATGATGTGGTTTAATTCAAATGACTAGTTTTTCGTCGATGATATTGTGCTGCTATGGCTACCCGAGATCATTTGTTTGTGGGAAATGTTATGTGATAGTATGAGAAGCTATCAACCATCCACCAAGCTATAATACTTTCATGTGATTTTTCTCCCTTTCTTACACGGCAGAGAAGCTGTCTTTTTGATCGCAGAGCAACTAACTGTACCTGTAGATGGTTTAATGTCTAGGGACATCAAATTCATACCGGTGTTCCATTAGGTTCGGTAATTGGTCCGGTCGTCTTTTGGTCTACATCAAAGATCTTCCGAAATTGGCCACAGCCAAGATGGTTTTCTTCGGGAATGATGGGAAACGTTTGATGCGAATCACATTAAGCGTGGACTGTTTGCGCTTACAAAGAGATTTGGATATATTAAGCAGCTGGTCAGAGCGAAACAAGCTATCATTCAACTTGAGAAAGTGCAAATTATTTCTAATTGGTAAACATTTCCCGTTCTTTCACAAACTTGAACCGCAACAAATGTAATGGACGACAAAAGTCAACAAACTTAGCCTATGGTTTAGTGGAAGACTGAAGAATTGTGTGTAATGCGACTCAGAGTAAACCCAACAAGCCTGCTAGTGGCAGGTAACTTTCAAAGGCAAAAAGAGATGGAAGACGTTTTGTTAAACTCTCATTTGCTACGTACATTCTCACAGACTAAATGTCGCATACATGCAGATATTCCGTGGTGGGAGAGGAAATGTAATTTAAACAATGGGAAAAAATGTGACCAACGCAGTGTTGTTCTGCGTCCTACAAGGTTCGGTACTTGGTCCGGTTCTCTTTTGGTCTACATCATTGACCTTCCGAAACTTGTCGCAGCCAAAATGGTTCTCTTTGCGGATGATGTTAAAATTTGGATGCGAATCAAGTCAAGCGTGGACTGTTTGCGCTTACAAAGCGATTTGGATCGATTGAATAGCTGGTCGGAGAGAAATAAACTTCCATTCAACTTCCGAAAGTGTAAAATGCTGCAAATAGGCAAAGATTTTCCATTCTCATACAACCTTGGACCAAATCAACTGGAATGGACAACCAAAGAAAAAGACCTCGGCATATGGATTAGTGGAAGTCTGAAGTTTAGCATGCAATGCGAAGCAGTGTACAACCGAGCTAGCCGCATGCTATGTATGCTTCGGCGTATTTTCGGACATTTTTTCCGGGAATCATTCCTAATGCTCATAAATACGTATATTATCATAGTGATGAATTACTCAGTGCAAGCTTGGGCACCGTGGCTACAAAAGGACATCAAGCTGCTCGAGAGGATCTATCACAGAGCAACTAAAATGGTTGGCTGCCTCCGTAACCTACCGTATGAGAATCGACTTGAGCAGCTTAATTTGGATACACTGCTTCTCAGAAGGGTTCGATTCGATCTAATACTAACCTACAAAATAATGAACTCCAAGGCGCACCCTCTGAGGAATCTATTTCGCCTCCGGTCGAGCCATGCCACACGTCCTCACCCATTTGCATTTGATATTCCACATTCCCACCGGAACTGCCGTCGGTTCTTCTATTCGGTGCGCGTTTGTTTCTTATGGAACTCCCGACCGTCAGATGTTGTCCAATCATCTAGTGAAAGGATTTTCAGGAACAAATTGGATATATTTATGCGTAGTAATTCTAACCTACATCCCGTATATATAACATGATTTTTTTCCAATCGAATATTTTTTACCCATCATACCGCTACAATACATAGCATTTTTTTGCAACTACAAAACTGTCGATCTTTCTGAAGACTCAATCTTTTTTTGTATATATATTTATTGTCCTTATACAAATATCCTGTGGTGTTGTACAGCTACGAGCTTTTTATAACATAAATTCTTGAATCTTGAATCTTGAAGGTATGCTTGGGCGTATTTTCGGACGTTATTCACTTGAAACATGCCCCGTGCTCATAAGTACGTATATCAACCTAATAATGAATTATTGGGTGCAAGCTTTAGCAGCATGGGTACGAACGGACATTAGGCTGCTCGAGAGAATATAGAACATATAAAATAAAAGGGTTTGCTGCCACCGCAACCTACCATATGATCGTCCAATAGTGCATCTCAATTTGGATACACTACCCCGCAGACGGTTTCGATAGGATATGATCCTCACTTTAAAAAATAATGAACTCAAATATATACCCTCTGTGGCATCTATTTCGACACCGTTCAAGCAATACCACACGTACTCAACCACTGGTATTTTTATATTCCATAATCTCACCGGAAATGCGGTCGGTTCATCTATTTGGTGCGTGTTTGTTTCATATGGAACCATCTACGGTCAGATGTTGTACAATCATCTAGTTAAAGGATTTTTAAGTAAAAACTCATACATTTATGAGTTTGTATAGCTTGGTTAAGCAACTTCACAGACATATATCCTAACGAATTTTCTGTTATGTTTTTGAGACAGGTTTTCTAACTACAAAACCGTAGATTTTCATAGTGTTTCATTTTTTATATATTTACTTTCATTTGGTTTGGTTTGTACAGCACTAAGCTTTTCATACCATAAATTCTTGAATCTTGAATGGATGGCCTCCAGTAACCACACATGGCGTGAGTGCATACATTTGAATTGAATGAATAGGGCTGGAGCTTGTCGTAATTTTGAAGGATTTAATCAGATTCCCGCGTAGCAGCCTTCTTTCCAGTGAAAAGCGATCTAGAATCATCGTTCCTCATACGACCTACCTGATTGCCCTTTGATCATACGAATATATTGTGACCATGATTGAGCGGAATACTCTATAGGTAGTCTCACGACTGATGTTCATAATGGTATGAAAACCTCCGTGGACAAGCAGGATGAAACTGATAGAAGGCAAAACACTCCATCCTAGCGCGTTGTACAGAAGCGGCACATTGATCAGCCCATTTAAAATTCGATGAATTGAAAACTCATTTTACAAATTGATGTTCTATTGTGATAAATGAGGAATTTTTCACTATAAATTGAAATAAATTTTAAAAAATATGGGGTATTTATTTGTTTTACTGGATACAATAAAAAGTGATATTTAAAAAAATGAGCGAGTTCGATCTTGATCTACTCGTCGATAACAAAGAGGCGGATTTTAATGAAACTGACGAAATGTTTGATAGTAAAGAAGAAGATTTTGGCGTATTCGAAGATGTTCACACGGACGCAGTATGCTCTGTTTTGAATATATTTTTTTAGGAACTAGAAGCGATAAAAAAACGTTTCAAAGAGATCGAAGCAGATGCAAATAAACTTCACGACCTTCAAAATGTAACTGAGAAATCACCCACTTCTAGTAAGTTAACAAAATTTGTCTCGTACATATCCATTTTTCGTGTTTTTCATGATATCAGAGCTATTTCAACTTTATCACATGAAATTTTATTTTATTTTCAATGGATTTAATCATTGTTTCAACTCGGAAATCTGCGAAAGATCATGCAGCATCGACTGCAAAGAAGCCTCAAGAAAATCGGGGCTCCGCTGCTCACTCTGGGAATTCTTGTCTTGTTTGTTCAAAACAGGTCTCCAATGACGCTAAAGCTGTTTAATGTGGTGGAATGAAGCCGGAGATGTATCGTTGGCTTCAGAAAGATTCATGCGATATCATTCGCACGGTACGTAGGTTATGCTTTCCACCGACTGGTTTTAAGATCGCAGTTACAGCTTCAAGTTGATACGGCTTCTGCAAAGACTTGCGGAAATATACTCAAAAAAGAACTAAAAAATTACAGAAAATTGGTGAAACTGAAGGTCTTTATAATGATGAGAGTAGAAAATCATACATCATACTTCACAATGCGCCGGAGCAAATAGCAGCATGGGCGATAAATCAAAAACTTGATTTCTTAAACTGCTCTTGCCCCCATTTTGACGAAGGTGAATATGATGTAACGTTGCGCACAGCGTTTCGTCTAATCCGCAGGCCATCGCCAGGTGTACGCCCCAGACCGTTAAAGTTTATGTTAGACTCCAGAGAGCAAGTAAACTTACTGATAAAGAGGGGTTACAGGTTGAAGGGTAGTGAACTTCGACTCCTGCGTAATCTCTCCGGAGGCTCATGTGAAAATGCCAAAAGCCTCTAAGGAGATTTGCGAGCGCAGAGCCGTAGGTGAAACGAACATGCGCGTTGTGGATTTTCGGGTTGTGAAGATGAGGCCAAAAGTTCGTTGGAGGCCTCTGACGATAGGCATTCGGGGGATTTGAATCTTTAATAGTGATATATTTTAATACTATGAGCTTGAGAAATAAACTGGATGAACTCCTTGAGCGGATTAGACAAGACCCTCTAGCGATCATTGCAATGAAGGAAACCTGGTTCTCACCTGAGCAGGATAATTCCGCGCTTGCTCTACCTAAATATAGACTCACTCAGATCAATCAGCCGCTACAATCGGTGGTGGGGTTGCGTTATACTTCCAACATATTTTCGTCGCAGTGTTAGTTCGTTTCCAGCAGACTGCCGGTATGGGTGAGAGCTTATGGTGCCGTATATGGACTGCAGGTTCATTTGCCACAATGTGTCGTTTATCGTTCTCCCAATACTCAGGCAGATACACTGATATCACAGATCTGTCAGTATGGTAGATCTTCAAATTGCTTGATTATTAGCGATTTTATTGCTAGAAAAATGTTCTGGGTCGTTCTAGCAGGACTTATTGGACGCTGTGGTTGATGTGGGCCTCGTGCAGCATGTTTCCCACCCGACCAAAGTAGGCACTACTGGGTGCGAGTCCATTTTGCACTTGGTATTCACTCTAACCCGGTCCAATACTACTCACCTTCGGACTGAAGCTCCATTAAGTTGTAGTGATGATGCCACCTCAAGTTTTATTTTGAAACGCAACACTGGCTGGGTACCAGATCCTTTTCCAGAAGGAATTTTTGAAATGCAGACGCGGATAGGTTACGTAATGTTGCATCATCTCTTTTGTCTTTCGATCATTCTGCTGATGTTGAAGATTGTTGGCTGGTGATCCGGAATAATATCTGGACTGTTATTAAGTTGGCTGTTCCGTTGTCCACACGTCATCGTAAGGCGAAAGGTTCCTCTTGATTTGACAATGAGCTTCGGAAACTTTTGCGGCAACGTCAAAGGCTATGGTCGATATTCGTAAGACGGAAAACCGCCACTGACTACGATTATTATCGGCAAACTAGTAACCTCTGCACGGCATTGAGACGCAGAAAACGTATGTTGTACGAGCAGCGATTGGTTGACGAGTCTATTTGTGCACCAAAACGCTTATCACATACATTCGTCACGCAAAAGACCGCCAAATTTCCATAATTTGATGGATAATAATTGCGTGGATATTACTGAGTATGGTTTGAAAGATAAAGCCATGGTTAAGCAATATCTATTATCTCGAAGACAGTGATCCCACTAATGTCTGTCAGAAGAGTGAGGTCCTTTCTGATGTAGATGCAGAGACGGTTAGACTTCTGTTGGAATAATTAGACAATCCGCGCCAAAACCAGACGGTATTCATCCGTTGGTTTTACGAGCACTATCAGAAGTATTGTTCGTTCCGCTGGTCAGGTTGTTTAATAATATGTAACATTAGGGGTCTTGCCACAGGAATGGAAACATTGTATTGTTAAACTTATGTTTAAGAGCAGGGACCCTAGTTGTCCCGCTAATTACAGAAGCCGGTCACACTGACTTCTGTGATCAGAAATTTTTAGAAAAATAGGGTATATATATATATTTACACAATCTTTTAAAAATGAAAAAGTGCCACCCGCTCCAGGCGCGAGAAAGTTGGTGTGCTTTGACTGGTCAAGCAGTCGATGTTGTTTATCAACGCTCGACCACCTTCCCCACCGCCGATTGCTCTTCAAGCTGGAAGGTCTAAGTATTCAAGGGTGTCTTCTTAAGTGGATCGAGGCATTCATTTCAGGGCGGTCAAACTGTGTCGAGGTGAATGGAAATTTGTCCTCAGGTGATATCGAGCTCCGGAGTGCCGCAGCGATCTGTTATTGGGCCATTGTTATTGCAAATTTTCGTGAATGATATTCCGGACGTGGTAGCCTTCGATTGTCTTTTATTCGCGAATAATCTGAAACTGTGGGCCTCTGTCTGTTCCTGCGATGCCCACAAGCAACTGACAGAAGCAGTTGATGACTTAGTCAGCTGGACACGCCCCTGGCCTATAAATAAGGACAAGACAGTCGTCATGCGCACCGATGACACTGCCGGTGAATACTTTATGGGAAGTAAGTCCATTGGAGCGGTGAGTGTCGAAAGAGATTTAGGGATTCTGGTTATGGGTTCCTTGAAGTTGAAGGCTGACACTTGTCAGAGAATCGGCAGCGGTACCAGGATGCTCTGGGCGATTCGGCATTCATTTGCGACCATTACCCTGCAAATGTTCCTGACACTTTTCTCTGCCTATGTCCATCCTCTGTTAGAATATGGGCTACCCGTTGCATTTTCCTAGTCTAAAGGCGAATGCGACTTCTTGGAGAGAGTACAAAGGATGGGGACTATGGGGATCATGGAATGCGCCACCTCGCGTACGAGGATAAAATGAACCTTCTAGAACTTGGAAGGGAAAGATTTGACCTCCTCTTGACACGCCGTATTCTTCTCGGTGAATATGGAGACGATTTCCTCCGGTTCTCCCGATTAATGGGTGAGTCGAGGTTTCGTGGGCATGACCTTAAGCTGCAGAAGCCTAGAAGGTTAAAGCTGAGTAATTCATGCAGAGTATCCAGGCGAGTTGTGAACACTTGGAACTGGCTACCGGATGGGGTCCTGTCTCTACCATCAGAACAGCTATTCAAAAGCGCGTTGGATCAGCATTTGCTGAGACGGATAGACCTGATCCCCGGAGTGATATAGTGGTGTTCCTCTACTCCCAGGACTTGCCTTGTCAGCAGCAGTCATCCATGTTTATTAATGCAATGAAGCTTAAACTTGATTTTATAACCTTCTGCTTTCGATCCAGAAGAAGAATGTGTCCATGAATTTGACATAGCCAATTTGTGCTTGGTGATGATCTCAAAAAACCGAATTATTTAGAATTTTTAACCAATATTTTATTAGTTTTTTTACTGAGTATCGATTAAAAGGTTCTATTAATCTAAGTAATGTGTTGCTCACATCCCCATCCCTTACACATCCCTATTAATCTACTTAGTTGACTGGCTGTTCAAAATATGTGGATGATGGCGTTTGATCCCAGGGTAGTCGAATTTGATAAATGAGTGTAAAATTATAAATGGGTTATTTGCATAACACATGCCAGATATTTGAGAAAATAGTGGTGATTGGAATCACAAAGCTGCTCGACATAGGCATCCAAAGAATGTTCCACGAAAGCACATCGTGTCGCCTTCAGTCTCCATTTGACATTTACTCAAGCACTTATTTACAGCCTGAATGCATTCATAGATAATACTATATCATCAATTTGAATAATTCTCGAAATCGGTAGGAAGTGTTCGGCAACCGTAAAAACATTGACACGAAAACTCTTGAGCAGTTGGGAAAGGTTTGGTCTTCAAATGCTACCGGGTATTTAAAAGATTAAGCACAGAATGAGATGAGACGCTGTCTGTCTTCCGGGCTTAGGTCCCCGCTATCCGGTGTCTTTGTAGCGGTCTTTTAGTAAACATCTTGGAGTGTGCTTGATCTAGTATGTTGCCAATTTGAGTGACAAAGAAATCTTGTAATGATGGCAAAACAGTTCTTGTGCCAATGTCGCTTTACTTGTTCACGAGGCAATAAAATGCATGTTCCATTCGAAGTGTAAACCCTTCATTCCAGTTTCTTTGTGCTTACTCTAATATATACATACGCCTCGAATAAAACACTCAGTCTAGTCCCTTCAGTGAGTGAGTGAGCGACGTCAACCAGACAGCTTCCTTGCATCTGCTAGCTTTATTGCCGCAGAAAGTTCAACTTAGGTACGCGCTTAATTATTCCAGCGGTGAGATTAGGCAGCCTTTCCTCACCCGGCTGGAGGTACTGAGCGACACCACGACTACCGTTTGTGATGTATTAAAGCCTGAATTCACAACCCTTAATCCCGGAAACGTGCCAAAGATTGTGCTTGAGTTGACATTGTATCGGGTTGCCCAAGCTTAGACAATTAAGAGAACATGACAATGAAACTCCAGCCTGTCTAAAGTCAAATGTTTATATCCTGCATTATAACCGCAATATGAACTTGGTACATCGTCTCTGACTGTGCGGCACTTTGCCTGGATCAGGTTTGTGCTTTCATACCATACCGTACATCGTTAAATACTACACAGGGCATCTTTTTCTAGAGGTACTTCACTGTTGATTGAATAAAGCATCAATGTAGTCACTTCTCTCTGATTGGGCTGAAGAAAACGATAAAAACTATTTGACTTAAATGCCATATTTAAGAAGTAAGTTACTGTTATAAATAAATAAAATAAATTGCTACTTATGTACTGTTTTCGGAACAAAAAATTAATTAGGTGACGTAGCCAATGACAATTATTTTAGCACTGAGTATTCTGCTCATCGATTGGGCCACTGTTGCGTATTTGTACGTTTCCGTTGTGGCAGCACAGGGGTTTCGATTGCATGTGGATGTGCAATCGTACAGTACTTATGTGCTGTGCTAAATTGATTGGCCACTGGTAGTGTGCTGCATACTGACACGCTGGAGTCTCGCTGCTATCTTTATTCTCTATTTCTCATATCTGCCTAGGCCTGGGCAACCTGACATTTATATCGCCCACGTGCAGTCTCTGACTGTGCGGCATTTTGCATGGATCAGGCTTGTGCTTTCATATCATAGCACTGGCTAAACGATTTAAGTCACTCATTTTACCCTCGTAGAGAGTTTCGTAGGATCACAACGCCGATGTTATTGATATCAATAATTGTCTTACGTCCTCATTGTACAATTTCTAGTAATTTTCGCAACTTCATTACAGAGGCTAATTCCTCAATCGTGTCGGAGGAAGACAAAAACGAAGCGGACTTACGGTCCATTTATGTTGGCAACGTAAGCTGGCTTTTAGCACTCACCAACACTTTAGGTTGATTATGGATCAACGGCAGACGAACTGGAAGCCCATTTCCGCGGTTGCGGTCCGGTTAATCGTGTCACAATTTTGTGCAATAAATACACAGGCCAACCAAAAGGTTTCGCCTACATCGAGTTCGATGCTCGGGATGCCGTGGAGGCTGCGATGGCGCTAGACGACTCCACATTCCGAAATCGTCAACTGAAGGTTCTTCCGAAACGCACCAACATCCCCGGCATGTCCATAACAAACCGACCTCCATATATGCGTGGGCGCGGTCGTGGTCGTATTATGGCCCCTTTTGGCTTTCGTCCACCATACTTCGGTGGTGGTCGCTCGCGTTTTCCGCGTACCAGGTAGGTGTTGTGTTTTATTGTCACATTTGATATTGGTTGGGTATAACGTGTATTGACTTTTTCCTCGTGCTTTTAGGCGACGTGGTAGTTATTACTTTTCGCCTTATTGAAAAGAAAAGAATCGAAAAGAAAAAAATGATCGCGAATTGTAAAAAAAATGAAAAAAGTATGCGCGATCCTTCATTCTAGCTATTTCAAGTTGATCACACTTGCTTTTCGTATTTTCAGGCTTGCCGTTTCAACCACCATGCTTGTTGTCAATCCCCAACACATACCTTCCTGTTGTCACGTTCTGTCTAGTGTAAACTTATGCAAATACAATTTTTATACATTATCTTCGTGTTCTCCTGCTTGTTTTGGTTGTATTGAGAACGGTTTACTGACACTGAATCCTCAGACATTTAATCACCAAGTCACTTAATCCTCAGTTTGATAACTTCTGAAGGATGCAGAACACGTTCAAATGAAATTATTTAGCAGGAGAGATATGCAATTGATTTTAAAAACCTGCCGTATGCTGTCGTCAATCCTATCACAAACCGTTAAGAAATGTCCACATGGTGGGATGTTGGTAATAAAAAGTGACTATAATGCCTTCTACAGGATTATTCGTTCGGGCAACACCACTATTTGCGTCTTCATACTTATTCCAGGATTCAGGTGGAAATATAGCTGGTGCAAAGTTTTCTCTTCTACCTCTAATTCGTCGACCTCGAACAAAGGTATGTTCAAAATAATATAACAGTTCATTCATCCTCTCACTTAAAAGCATAGATTCGGCTAAAATCTAAAATATGTCGTTTACATCATTCAACGGCACAAAAGCCAACGCTGTTAGGCATCTAATCATGAGGCGTAAATAATCGTCTGCCTCATAATCTGCTTTCATCCGTAGTTCACATATTTTTCGTTGCTTGGCTTGGCATAGATGAAAATAACATCCGGTCACTCTTGTGGATGGGAAGTTTGAGCGAAATGCATTCATAGCTGCACTTTCAAAGTCAGTTAAAATGACATCTGGTGCTGCATTCATCGTTAAATGAAAGCAATCGCTCTACACTTGTTTGTGACACTTACTACATCTTCAATTAATATTGCCATTATTTAATTGCTGCTCGAACTGAAACTTGTTTCCCATGGAAATTAATGTCCTTCGACCTTCGCTACTTGTACCATATATAGTATGAAAGCACAAGCCTGATCCAGGCAAAGTGCCGCACAGTCAGAGACTGCACGTGGGCGAAGATACTGTCAGGTTGCCCAGGCCTAGACGGATATGAGGGGGAAATAGAAATGGTAATAGAAGACTCCAGCGTGTTTCAGCATGCAGCTCACTACCGTTGGCTAATCAATTTAGCACGATGTTAGCCGTACAGCACAGAAATGATGAACGATTGCACATCAGTGTGCCATATTTAAGAGTCATTGTACACATTTAAATAACTTCTTATCGTAAATACCTTCCCTGGGGATTAAGTGACTGAAGATTAATTGACCGGGGATGAAGTGGCTTGGAGATTAAGTGACCGGCCACCATTGAGAACTGGTTAAGTTAGAGTGCATATTGATCATGGTCGAATCGGGATACTTGTTAAACATTCCATATCTGATGCGATAAATGTTGATTGTGCACGAGATAACAAGCCGAAAGTCACACACCATGTTCACAACCTACGTAAATTGAAAGGCTGTTAAATTGCTCAGGCCCATACAGAAGACTAAAAACTTGTTCATGGCCCAAAAATTTGCATCAATATCAGTGGCCATTATTTCAGCATTGCTGGTCGATTGTGGTGGACAATGGTATGTTCGCTCAGAAGCAGTCTTCGCGCTGGTTAGTGCGTTCTACGAAGCAGGCGCTCGATCACCGCGCATTTTAAAAATGAGCTGAGCCCGTAATCTCATACGCGTCAGAAGTAAACTTTGCAGTGTAGTACCATTTCATGTGTCTAGTAGCATGCCACCTTTGCTACCTCACGCCCGACTTTAGTCCCTGAGCGGCCTGATATTAGGAGGAGGTGCTTGTCATACCTATCGGGCTATGTTGTTCATGTTTTTCACCGATGCAGTTGAGCGTTCTACTAATTCCGTCAATGTTCTTTACTGGCCAAGCTTACCTTTCTCAAGAAGTGCTACTTTCGTTTTAGTATTATTGAAAGTTGAGGATTGTGTGTGGACTAAGATTGACACAAGTTCGAATAAGTAACTGGTATGATATTTGACGAACTTCGTAGTCGAAGCGCTTACCTGCAATAAAACTATTACGAAGCATGGTTATGTCAATTATCATCGCGATGAGTGAATCCATTTGAATGCTTGAGTCATTAATATTGCCACTGAGCATCACTTGGAATTGTCGAGACATTTCCTCAATCATCTTATTTTGGTAGCACCATATGCACAATAGTTACAAGTGTTCCGATTAATGTCAAATATCGAACCAAGCTGAACAAGCTCGTTTATCATCGATTTAATCTCTTTCGGTTAGTTTGGTGCAGACCTACAGGTGGGTTGCGTGTGATATATTATCACATGAACATTTAAACAAGTTTAACGCTTTGGTTTCGTTTTTACCATCTTTGGTGTGTATAAGTGGGCTTCTGTGCTTGCCAAGCATCTTGTTGTAGCGGGTAGGGGAAGCCGGATGTAATTCCGTCAGATCAAACGAGGACAAATCTTGTTCCCTGTTGTTTGCATATGCTTAATATCACTCGATAAAGCAGCGAACACGTCAGCTTTCGCGTTTTACGGTCACTTGAGGTCAACCGTTCCAACGCGAATTGCACAAGTGACCGCCAATCGGTCAAACACGTTTATTACACAAGTGATGAAGAACGAAACGGGCCTATCTTATCAAGGCGTATCACGTAACCACAACATTGACATGAAACCTGTCTGTCCCGGTTGTCACTTCGATTTCGTGCCAACGGCTAGGCTTCAAGAACTCTGAGCTCGCTTGACCGGCATTGATGAATTGTACATCTGCTTTGGTGCACGGATGTGCAATCACGCAGTACTTCCGTGCTACGCAGCTAACGCCGTGCTAAATTGAGTTGCTAGTGCACAATGGAGTCTCACTTATATTGCTATTTTCCTTCCCCTTAACCGTCTATGCCGTCAAGCATGGTCCCCATGGTTACAAAAGGACATGACCTTGCTGCAACGGGTATACCACCGCGCTACAAAACTGGTGACCGGGCTATACAACAGGCCATACGAGGAGCGGATCGCAACACTTAACCTCTTTGACTTTTCGTACCGTCGTCTCAGGGGTGACTTGATCCTGCTTTTCAATATTCTGCATACAGTGGATCACCCACTCGAACACCTGTTTCATCGGCAAGAAGCACGTGGTAGCAGATCGCATGGATACAAGTTAATTATTCCACACTCCAGATCAAATTGTCGAAGGTTTTTCTTTGCTGTCAGAGTCTGTTTTCTATGGAACTCCCTGCCCCCACATATCATTTGCGCAACAAGCCTGAACATGTTCAAGGCTGAACTTGACAAGTATATGTTGACTAAACCCAACCTTGCACCTGAATACACGTGCTGACTTTCCTTGTGTATAAAACATTTGTGTTGTTTTTATGAATTCCCTATATTTTTAATCTGTGGTTACTGTAAAGTATTTACTTTTTGGACCATTAAAACTTTGAATATGCCTGGACAACCTGACAGTATCGTAGACCACGTGCAGTTTCTGACTGTGCGGCACTTTGCCTGGATTAGGCTTGTGATTTCATACACACATCTGCTTTGGAGGATGCTGTCATTCGAACTGTTCTAATGCAATCCTTCCAAAACCAGAATTATTTTGGGTTTGTGATTATCGTCGTCGGTCTTTTCGGTGCTTCCTGCGCTTATTGTTGTGCTGGACTGCGGTGGTCTGTATATAATCTGAAAACACGTGATTAGCGCCACCACGCTGCTAATGAAACCTTGTTTGGCGAATGGCGGTTAGCTTTGGCATTGGTTTTGATATTCGTTATGTTTAATTGCATCATTTGAGCTGTAGTCGTTTTAGCCTTGTTTACTTGCGCTCTATAACTGTCCCGAATAGATTGATAGCTCCCCCTCTTCGCATTTTTGATTCAGTGTTGGATCGATACCCTCTGATTGCACTGGAAAGTTTGCAGCTTTTCCTTGATATCTGTGCTAATGTCGTTTAGTAGTTTTATTGAGTTGCTAACTTACCACCAGTGGCTGTCCTAAATTACCGGGGGATATGAGCAATACTATAAATTAGTACCACTCCGTTTTCTGTGGGCATGATCCCGAAAGTCTGTATTATCTGATCCCATCACAAATTTTAGTTAGCGATAAGTAAGTCGGTAGGCCAAACTTGGTTTGTGCTCTGTAAGCATTCCGTTCTTACTCCGGCACATAGCGTCATTAGCGACACATCTGGCGCCTTATCTCTCGTTCAAAAGACAGTGGTGCGTTATTGTGCGAAGTTACGGATTACGTATTGGCTTACAATCTATAACTGTTGTAAACTTAGTCTGGATCAGTCTTATGATTTTATACATACTGTGTACTAAAAATCATACTGCTGGGATACGGGAAGCTTTTCGTAACGTCTGCCAGGTCTAGCTGGTGTCACTCCATAATTTAATGATGCACCTCTGTCGCTTGTTAGGAACTCATAATCCTATCGTGATTGCGTAGTCTTAAAGCGTACATGAGCCATATCGATGAAATTCTACCCTAAAAATCAAGCTTAACCACCCATGGGACATCCCGTGTGAGCTAAAACAACAAAAGTAACGAAATATTCATTGATCAGGTCAAAACAAAGCATCGAGAGAAAACAAATAACGGTGGTGTGTTTCTGTTTTGGAGGAGAACAACTAGAAAAAGCAATGTGGTCATATAATCCGACTACACTGGATCATGTATGCGCGACTACCAGTACAAGCTAAAATGAACGACATGGTTTCAGAAGAAACAATCTAGACATAGTGTTGAGCAAGAAAATTCGTTTCGGCATTCGTTTAAGCATTCTCCGAGTCGAGTGTGAGCAAGTCGTGTGCAGCCTCCAACGCACACCCAACACTCCAGGCTTGCGCGGCACAGCTGTCTTTGCAAAACTGGAACAAATAAAATAAAAAAGTTTATGACCTACATGGGTGATTATGCTAACAACAGTCTTATCCTAAGTAATGTATCGCTCACATCCCCATCTCTTACACTCCATAAGCGCCTTGAGTGCTTGACCAAGAATCACTTTGTGATTCCGTGTCTGAACATTATGGTTCGTTATACGAACCCTATATAACAGTGGCATACAAGTATAACTTAGTCTTATCCTAAGTTTGAAATGCTGAGTGTTTAGTTAATTATCAGCCTGACTCACACTTGCTGGATTGGGAGAATAATCATGTGATGAGCAGTACGAATCCCGATATCACGACAGAGTCTCGCTATCAAATTCTGCTATATCTGTCTATGTTTGGGCAACCAGCGAGTATCTCAGCCCACATGGAGTCTCTGTCTGAATGGTACTTTGCCCCTCTTCAAACTTTTGGATATCATCCCATACACAGATACATAAATGCATACACATACATTCATACGTGGCGTAAGTGAAACCGGACCCTTGACACTTAATCCCTAGACACTTAACCACCAGACATTTGATCCCTAGACATTTAACCCCCAAGTCACATAATCTCCAGCCAGTCAGTTTGATAACTTCTGAAGAATGCGCATATCTCAGCACACTTCTTCTGCTTCATATGAACCCCAGCACTTGCTTGAATAACTGAGACCATATGCTGTCGGCAATGCTTTCGCAAACCGTTAAGAAATGTCCACATGGTGGGATGTTGGCAAGAAAAGAGTGACTGTAATGCATCATTCAACGGCACAATCATGAGGCGTAAATCATCGTCTGCCTCATAATCTGCTTTCATCCCTAGTTCGTGCAATTCAGCGATACTCAACTACGGAAAGATTGACGTTCTTACAATCAATTACATAACTCTCCTGCTAAATAAATTCATTTAAACGTATTCTGCATTCTTCAGAAGTTATCAAACTGGGATTAAGTAACCGGACACCCCCATACACACATCAAACTTGGTGCACGCTTGATGTACAGAGTAACCTTTGAGATTTGACTCACTTGTCCGTTTGAATTGGTCAACTCCGGAAGCGAGCGCCACGGGGTAGAACAAATCGCTTTGTCCAGCCGCGCCAGGGTGTTTTGACACTCAGTCACGGTCAGACCATAGAGCAGTTGGTACTCGGGAGACTTGGCCAGAAGTCGCGCGAAGAGCAAGCGAGCTCGGAGATAATAACCAGTTGGCCACAGCCATTCAGGACCCTTTTGGAAGAAGCGGATAAGAAACGCAGTTAGATTAGCACATATGGGTAGGTTCGTAAGGTAAAAACCAAATATCAAGGCAACCGAATGTCGAGCGGTTGTACGTCTGTACTCAATGATAATTAACTTGCATGTCCGGATGTGCAATCTTGCAGCCAACGCCGTGCCAAATTGATTTGCTACCGGTAGTGAGCTGCATGTGTAAAGCCGTTGGAGTCTCACTTTCATTTATCATGTATGTCTAGGCCTAGGCAACCTGATCGTATGTAGGCCCACGTGTAGTCTATGACTGCGCGGAAGTTTGTCTGGACCAGGTTTGTGATTTCATACATACCCATAATAAGCTTTTAGGTAGTTACGCAGCTATAGTAAAACTAGTTAACTTGCGCAAACTCCGTTAATTAGACCAACGAGGAACCATTGTTGTTCTTCCCCCTCATATCTGTCTAGGCCTGGGCAACCTGACAGTATTTTAGCCCATGTGCAGTCCTTGATTGTGCGGCACTTTACCTAGATCAGGCTTGTGATTTCATACATCATATTGTTGGCCTCCTTCGGATGTACATCACAATCGCATGTTGTTTTCATGTTTTGCAGCTTTTTGAATGACTAAACAGTCCGATTCGGGAGGAACAATCTCTCCCGCAGCGCTGGCAACGATACTCAGAACTCGGTTTTAGGGCGTCAGTTGCACGCCGGCGGTGTCATCTGCATTCAGCAGTCAAGAGCTGTATCTGCTCTTGCAGACGACGCTTTACACAATGCCTCCAATGTGAGCGGTCAAGAGCAAGTTCTTCCCAGCTCGCGGGGTCAATGCCAGGAGCTTTCATATCTCTTTTGCAAACGTCTTTGTACCGCATACATACGGGCGCTCCGTGAGTGCGTATATTTTCTAAAACGCAAAATGCCCGGGATATTTTTCGCTTACCCCCATTTTATTAGCGTTTCACCCGAGCAGCCAGTAGAGATGAAGCCCCATTAATTCATCGTGGTCTCACAACCCTTTTTAAACATCCAGTGTGTTCGAGCCTAAAATCTCCAGGAGAATATTTACTGATCCAGTCAGCTGTTTTTTCCGACAATGCCTGATCACCAATTTACACAGTTGCGCTGGTCAAATGTGTACAATGAGGAATTTCATATTCCAAAATATCTGCTCTATGGTGAGTTCAAATCAGGAAGTCGACCTGTGGGCAGACCGCAATAGCAGTACAAAGATTTTTGAGAGAGGTATGAAAGAGAGTAAAGATGTTGACCCTACGAGTTGGGAAGAACTTGCTTTGCAGACACTAGTTAAACCGTAATCTATAAGCTGGAGTAGAGCAGCTACTGCTCTCGCTGTGAGAGAGACTGTTCGTCCAGAATCGGACTTTTCAGTCATATGAAACGCCCATGGAACATGAAAACACGACGCGGTTATGATGTACATCCGGGGGAAAACAACAAAGCCACCCCACGGAAACCACCATACCTGATGATAATTAAATCCTTTTGATGTTCTAAAGTCCGTGGAGTCCACGTCGTTGTGGTAGTCTCCGCGATACGCCATATCGTTCGTGCCCAAAGTACGCATTCCGTACGGTCCGGCCAGATGTATACGAGCCAGTTCCAAGGCGTTCCAAGCTCGTTCCGGTGTAAATAGTGCGGGGGCCTATCAATGTAAAAAATTAGTAATTATTGTTTGTTTGGGTAGCGGATCCTTTGAGAGTCAACTGGGATTTATGGTAAATAAGACAGTTTTACTTTAGAGGCCAAATCATTAGCTGGGAAGTTTTTTAGGTAGATGTTTTCCAATCCTTAAGATCGGATGTGGTTTTATTTTTAATATGCTACTCACGACCTATTAGTAGTCATTATTTATTAACGGAGTTATAGATTTGCATACCATTCAATCACTTGTGCTTTTTAACTGATCTGGTAGAGATCCTACGATCACGATCCACGTACCTTGAAATGCATTTGATTTGAGTTCGCAGTACTATGCACTGGATATTTACTTCAAAGAAAAAAACAAGGAAATTATTCGCAATATGGTAAGTTAAATCAAGTCTAAAAAATTGTGCTTCAAAGACCCACTGTGGGATAAGATCGACACAACCAAACTGTCGCATCACATGCACCTAAACACGTGTAGATGGGGTGAAACCCATGATCATTTACAAGCATTTGCATCACACTCCTCACGATTGTTTTCGTGCTGTTTGCACTCATCAGGTAGGGACAGTAGGATCAGGATCCACATGCGCTTGAACCAGTGGAAAAATGGTAAACAAGCTGTGCTTGTATGCAAGTATAAGGCTGGTACGACCAACCTATATAATCACGTGACTAAACCCATGATCATGAACAAAAATGCTCAATTCCATGCATTTCTATCCAATCTAGTCTATTTGGTTTACCACGGATGTGCAATCGTGCAGCATTTCTGTGCTGTGCGGCTAACCGTGCTAAATTGATTGGTTAACGGTAATGAGCTTCATGCTGAAACACGCTGGAGTCTCACTACCATTTCTATTCCCACCTCATATCTGTCTAGGTCTGGGCAACCTGACAGTATCGTAGCCCATGTGCAGTCTCTGACTGTATGGCAGTTTGCCTGGATCAGGCTTGTGCTTTCATACATACATACATACATACCATAACCATAAGGGACAGCGCAATACATCGTTAGCAATCATCTAAATTTCAACAACCGTACAATCATCACATTAAAAACCACAAATAAACGGATTGTGTACTCGTTAACCGAGATTAAAACTTGATACGAGCGGAGGCGGGCTAACAAACTCTCGGAATGTTTGGTGAGCCCTATTCTTACGGCACTTGTCAGCCGCTTGTGGAAATCACAAACTCTAAAGATACACTTGATATTGTGGTAGTCTGTATACGACCACAACCAAAGGTGACGCGTTGCGAGATAGGCAGTTTGCGTATTCGCATCCAGATGCACGATAATTCATACGCATCACTCATCATAAACAAAGGTGACAGCATTACACCGGCAGCATGTACCGAATGCTTCACTGTCATACAACCATGAAAAACGTAAAATCCAAAAAGATGGGGAAAGGTCGGACTTAAATAGCCGCGGTTTCTAAAGAAGAGTAAACACAAACAAACTGGGATGAGTTGTCTACGACTAGAGCGACATACTTACCACTACCATAGTGACCAAAAAGTTCGGTCTCAATTGATTATCCGTGTATCCCGCAGAGGATCCAACCGAATCTCGGTAGATGCCCCGATTGTACTCGAGCGCTGGGTCCATGGTATCCGATGGGATCCAGAACGCCGGTTCGAACGATCGCTTCAAGCGTGTGGACCAATCGTTCCAGGTGAACAACTTCCCGCTGGGCAGCTGGACACCGGGATGCGGATAAAGTGCATTCCCAGCCTCGTCGGTTTTCGCGTGGGCCTGCTGCAACCATTCCACCACGGCGTAAGCGAGTCCAACCAGTTCCACGGCGGCGCCATCGCGTGGCGTGGCAGGAAGTCCACGATTACCGGCTTGCTCGGAGCTGCCCATTTTGTCCATCCAAGTGCCGCAATTGAATGCATTGCCTCCCTCGGGAAATCCGGTTTCAGGGTTCACGCGAGCAGTGACCTAGGTTGGGGAGGAAAGTTGTTTTGTGGAGGTAGGTCGAATCTGAAGCATGAATCAGAGTTTCAGTTGAGCATCTCTACGTTTTATCAAACAGCACCACTTGTGGTTATGATTACCTTTTCCTCAGTACAGACATCCATTTCGGACGTTATGACTAACAGATTGGTATTCTGCTTTTAACTGTATCATGGGGGCTTAGACAATCGATTTATCAGCTCAACCATGGTGCTGATTCGTGCCAATTTTACGCGACGACGCTACTAAAGCAGCTCAGACACACTGGGTTTTCTTTTCGCATGATGAGCTTGGGGGTTTGTCAACCAGCACAAACAACACTACAGTTATTGGCTGCGGAAATTCGCTGTGGCTGCCTACATTCAGTGATATGGGTCAAATTCCTGTTCAATGGCTGTCCTTGGAGTGTTTGCTTAACGTTGTCTGTTGTCAAGTGGAATGACGAGGAGAGCTTGTTATGATGCTATGGAACATGAGATTATCTTCGGTATCGACCGAAGAAGGCCAACAGTCGTGGAAGCATACATTTGTGGTTTGTTCTACTGATTTCACCTACCTGCCGATAATACGCATTTTTTCCACGGTTACGTAGTAATATGGCTCATATCAGTGAGGATTGTATTAATATTCGTGTACGCTTCGTGACATACATTTGCCGGGATTCGTCAGCGGTTGTTAACCTCCTATAATTGATCTCGGCTATGGATACACAACGCAAGCGGACGATGTACGCATACTCCATAGCGTTTCATGTCCGATTCGGGAGTAACAATATCTCCCACAGCGATAAGCAGTACTTGATAGATTAGTTAGTGCCGTTTGTAGATGCCGAAGGTATCATCTGTTCTTTAA
>JACCGJ010002960.1:0-11729 GCA_013407085.1 Atriophallophorus winterbourni | reverse complement strand
AGTCTGTCAAACCTTGCTTTGAAGATGGAAAGTTGTCAGATTGCTTTAAAGCAAATGCGCTGTGAAGCAGACTTGAATTCTGTCACCACCTTGGAAGGATTGGTCAAATGTTTGCCGGCTGGACTACAACAGCAATGGGCTGAACTGGCAGATGCGATTGCCGCTGATGGTTCAGAAGTTGACTTTGCACGTTTATCCGAGTTTGTCTCCCGCAAAGCGAGAATCGCCAGGAGCAGGTTTGGCATGCTCATTAATGAGACTAATGGGTCAACTAAGCCATCAGAGAAATTGAAATTGTCCGAAGGACGGAGAGTGTACATGACCACAAGTTACTTCCCATCAATGCGAATAGAATGCTACCAGTGTAAAGGACCTCATCGAATAGAAAACTGCCCTACATATCTGAAGGCTGATGTGAAAGACAGATGGGCTATTGCTAAGCAACACGGTATGTGCTACGTTTGCTTGAACCGGTCTCATAGAGCACGCGACTGCAAGGTGCCGACTGTTTGCTCCGTCGAGGGGTGTGGTAGACGTCACCATTCGTCTCTACATTATAATCGTATAAGTGAGCAACAAAAAACTATTAATTACAGTGCTACTGCTCTCAGTCCAGCAGTAAGCCTGGGTTACCTGACGGTGAAAATTGACACGCCTGTGGGGCTTATTCCAGTCTTAGCGTTACTCGATAATGGCTCGGATACCACTCTGATCTCACAAAGATTTGTTGAGAAATTCGGTATGCCTAGTGTCGCAGTTGATGTGTCGATAACCTCGCTCGGTTTGCATCGAAAATTGAAAAGTTCAGTATTGAGTTTCAATGTACATTCCGTTGACGGGGATGAAGTAATTCGTGTTGCCGAAGCGTACACGGTTTCCAAGTTACCTGAAGTAACAATGAATTCCCCGAATAGTATCATCGCAAGATATGATCATTTGAAGGATCTAACATTCTCGGAGAATGTTGGACAAGAAATAACCTTGCTGATTGGATGTAACGTTCCGGAAGCGCATTGGGCGTTGGAACAGCGATTAGGAGGCAGGCGCCGTCCATTTGCAACGAAAACATTGTTGGGTTGGATTTTGCAAGGACCGGCATGTCAAGACTCGAAAAATGTCTTCAGTTTAAATTCTTCTACGGATGAAGGGTCCATCGATGAATGTATCAGGAGGCTATACAATACTGAATTTGCGGATATTGCCACAGAAGGCAAGGAACGATCGCGTGAGGATGAAGAAGCATTTTCTCTAGTAAAACGATCAAAATTTATTGACGGTCACTTCCAGGTGCCGCTACCATGGAGGGGTGATAGACGTAAACTTACCGCAAATTATTGGATAGCGGAAAAGCGCTTGGGCTACTTGAGGCGTCGATTCGAACGTGACAGTGCGTTATTCGAACGCTACAACAAGATAATGGCACATCATTTGACTACTGGTTATATCGAAACCGTTCCGTGTAATGCAGATGAGAATCATGCTTGGTATTTGCCTCACCATCCTGTTTTCAATCCTAAGAAACCAGAGAAGCTTAGAATTGTGTTCGATTGTGCTGCTAAACACAACGGTGTATCGTTGAATGATGCCCTACTTCAAGGACCAAATCTGACAACGAATTTGATCGACGTGTTGATACGCTTCCGCTTACACGCCTATGCCGTCGCCGCTGATATCGAAGAAATGTTCTTACAGGTAAAGGTGCCAGAGAATGATAGAGATGCTCTTCGAATTCTCTGGTGGGACAAAAATGACATTTCGGGTCCCATTAAAAGGTTTCGGATGACGGTTCATCCTTTTGGTGCAACGTCGTCTCCATTCTGCGCAACGTTCGCACTGCGCAAAACGGTTGAGCAATTCGGGCGTTTATGTGAAAAGAAAATCGGTGACTATGTTTCAATGAATTTTCATGTGGATGACTGTTTGATATCAGTGCCTACTGAACTCGAAGCAAAATCCTTGGTGAAGCAGTTGTCTGCATTGTTACGAATGGGGGGTTTCGTTTGACAAAATGGATTTCCAATGATCGTAATTTACTTGAAGATGTGCCGGAGGACGAACGCGCACCTAATGTTCGAGTTATTAGCCAAGATAAGCTTCCGACCGAAAGGATGCTGGGTGTTAAGTGGGATGCAGACACTGACGAATTCGCATTTGATCTGAATCTGTCAAAACGCCCAACGACGAAACGAAGTTTGTTGTCAGTTGTAAGTGGGTTGTATGACCCACTTGGCCTCATGAGTCCTTGGATTTTTCCTGGGAAGGTTTCACTACAAAATTGTTGCAGAAAACCTCTGGGTTGGGACGAGACGATGTGTGATGATATTCAACTAATGTGTGATAAGTGGATCAGTAGCATGCATGCAATCAAGGAGTTACGTATTCCAAGACGCATTAGCGAAATGAATGAGAGTATGTCGTCCTTGAGTCTTCACGTTTTCAGCGATGCTTCGGAATCTGGCCATGGCGCTGTTGCATATGGACGTTTGTATAATGATTCGGTCATGTCACCGGTTCGTCTATTATTTTCAAAATCTCGAGTGAATCCATTGAAAGCGGTATCGATTCCTAGGTTGGAATTAGCGGCAGCTGTACTTGCGGTACGTGTATGTCTGATTCTGAAATCCGCCTTTGGTGAACTTGTCAAAAACGTTTTCTTTTGGACTGATTCGATGACCGTTTTGTATTATATTACCAATCGAACAGTCGTTTCTCAACGTTCGTAGCGAATCGTTTGACCTTCATACATGAACACACGATACCTTGCCAGTGGAGGCATGTTGGTACACGATTTAATCCGGCTGATTTGACCTCCAGAGGTGTTATGGAATTGTCTCGATTGGAATTTTGGTTGAACGGCCCCGACCTGAAACAAACCATTGATATGTGGCCTGAAGTAGTTGATCCACAGTGCAGCGAACGAATTGAATTCAAGCGTGCCAATTGTAACATTACTTCGGTTGAGTCAGAGTGTGGAATAGACGTCATTCTTCGTCGATTCTCTAGTTGGAAACGGCTTGTACGCTCGATTGCATGGCTGATCCGTTTCAAGCGTTATGTTATTATCATGTTTGGTCATTGTTCCAATGGATCTTTATCGGTAGGCAAGATCGGATTAGACGAATTCCGAAATGCCGAAGCAGAAATTATTCGATTGACGCAGCGGAATGTATTTGGTGATAAGGCGCTAAGTGAGCCCTGCGAGTTCAATTTGTCATCATTGAAGAAGTTACGCCCATTTATTGATCAAGGTATTTGGAAAGTTGGTGGCCGATTGAGGCATTCTGATCTTGCAGATGAAAGCATTCACCCCATTATAATTCCTAAAAGGCATAATGTTACTGACCTATTGATTTTTGATGTTCATCTGCTCGAAGGACATTCTGGGCCAGCGCATACCCTCAGCGTCCTGCGCAGGAAATTTTGGCCGATCAGTGGGCTATCATGCGTGAAGCGAGCACTCGCGAAATGCTTAACCTGTAAACGGTTAGATGCCAGACCGGCAACTCAACTGATGTCTGACCTTCCTCCAGTCCGTGTGACCACAGGTTCTTACCCGTTCGCTAAAGTGGGTCTGGATTATTTTGGACCGTTTGAAGTTAGACGAGGTCGATCTGTAGAAAAACGATACGGATGCCTATTTACTTGTTTACAGTCACGCGCAGTCCACATAGAAGTAGCCCATTCTATGGATACGGATTCGTTTTTGATGGCGCTATTTCGTTTCATTGGACGTCGAGGTAAACCGCAGATTATTTATTCGGATAATGGGTCCAACTTTGTTGGCGCTGAACGAGTGCTACGTATATGGCTAAATGGATTGAACAGTGACGGTTTATCGGATAAACTAGTTTCACATAGTATTGAGTGGTGCTTTAATCCTCCGTACTCTAGTCATAGAGGAGGTGTTTGGGAGCGGCTGATAAGATCCATTCGTCGTGCATTAAATGCTACATGCACAGAACAAACACCATCGGACGAGACGCTGCAAACCGCTCTAATTGAAGCTGAGCGAATTCTGAACAACAGACCGCTTGTTCCTTTGTCTTCAGAGGATATTGACTCTTGTTCTTTGTGTCCTAACGATTTGTTGTTGAATCGCTCGAATGATGGAATGCATTCTGAAGAAAGATTTGTTGACACTTATAAGAGGAATTGGAAACAATCGCTGCACCTGGCAAACGTATTCTGGAAACGCTGGAAATCTGAGTACCTACCACTACTACAGACAAGACAGAAATGAATCAATCGCAAACGCAATTTTCGTGTTGGGGATGTGGTATTATTGAGCAGTGTTGAAACTTCGAAGCGTGCTTGGCCACTTGGTATTGTTGTAGATGTTCATGTGAGCAAAGATGATCTGGTCAGGACTGTTGTTGTTCGCTCAAAAAATGGTTTGGTAACACGTGATATACGGAAAATTTGTCTGCTGGAAGGAGCACAAGAAGAGGAATGCTTGGAGTCTGGCGTGGCGGCGCAGATAGGGCTAGCTCAAACTTCTTAAAGGGAGAACGGCAGAACCTGAGGACGTGGTGGGTCTTAGTCCGGCAAACTATTTCCCTATAAAAAGCCACATGTGTCCAATGATGGCGATGCGACGTGGCGTGTGTGACTCGCCACTAAATAGAGTCATTGCCATTCTGCTTTATTCAGGGTCGGGTAGTTAGGAAGGTGGAACCAATCAGTTTGTTCATTCAGAAGTTAGCTCTAGAAGGAATTTGGCGGGCGGTGTAAATGACAAGAAATTTGTGTAAAATTCCTTCTTATTTTTCTATTTAAACAAATTGATTTTTTCTTAATTCTTCACGGTTTTACCTATTTGTGTATACATTTTTGATACTGTTCGATCCACTTGTACACATTTTTTGTTTTGTTGAACTAATTGATTTTGCTTGGCTGCCATTAAATTCCACATATTTTTGCACGTGGTATTTGGGCTCATTTTATTGTTTCAATTTGGACACCAATTTGTGTGTCATTTGTTGTTTGATACGGAATTTTGGACGACAACATTGGTAAATTAACTATTTTCTAGTTTTTATGCGTCAGGTCGTCATTTTCATTGAATCTATTATTGCTGGAGTTTTGACTCCATTGTACCGGTGCGTTCCGATATAATTGAGGTTTGTATACCATTATTATTGTAACTGTCATTAATTACAGTACCGTAGTAAACCCAAATCGTGGTTCTGAATTTGTCGAACTATGGACGGGAGATCTACGCGTTAACTAACGACATTGGTCGTTACAGTCACTATACAACTTGTCAATACTTGACATTACATGTTTATTTTATACCTATTTCCTGAACGAATATTTACTAGGCTAGGGTAATTGTGAAGCTGTGTGTTTTTGTGACCATAAATTCTTGAATCTTGAATCTTGACATGTCAACAACACATCTTTAAGGGACGTAGCCGCCTATAATTTCAAATGTTTCGGATGGAAACAAAAGGTCAAAGCCATCTATAAACAATTTCACATATTAACAACACATATTTAACGGCATGGAGCCGTCTATAATTTCAAATGTTTCGAACAGTTGATGCATGAGCTAAGCATGAAAGGCACATTCGCCGAGTTCGACCTTTTTGCAGCTGTACAGGTGTCATGCTAACAGCACCGAGCCGCGCTCCATTTATCCCGTTGAATTTATAGCAATATTCATTTGCATATTTGATGTTCATCAGTCTCAAGTGGTGCGACACGCATGAGGAAAATGCTTTTTGGTCCGCTATCGCCGTATGATAGCACGCATGAGCATGTGAACCGTGGTCGAATACAATGAATGCACCACGCATGGGGGCGCGTGCAATCATGGCCTGCGATAAGAAAATTTATGGAATAAGGTGCTTCTGGTAACAGTTTACTGAAACGACTGTTGACAACCTGACGCATTGTATGTAACGCTCGACAAAGTGACAGCCCTAGGGCACTGTACATGAGCATCCTTTTTATATAATCATAATGTATTTATAGCGCATACGCACTGCCACCATTTACCACAGTTCCGTCTTCAAGTGCCGGAGCTGTCTATATTTACTATTTACTAAACATTTCTTACAGAGGTACATTGTATATTATGCGCTATCGTCAATAAGCAACATTTCGACAACTCTCTACCTGTCCTCTGCCCCTTCGATGAGACAGAGCGATCTAAAGTCGGTGACTGCGTCTCTATTTGGTAAAATGGTTAGCCATTTCTCCATCATTTTAGATACTCTGCCCCTTAGGCAGATAACCTTCTATACTACAACTGGCTTCAGAGCGAGTAACTGATTTGGGATTTTATTGTGCTCGGCTACCTCTGGGAAGTGTTTCAGATTCAGCATACGTATAATGCCTGCAATGGCACGCTTAGGCTCACCGGCCTTAAAACTACCGATGACCAAAGTGAGGTCCATTCTGCAGCGCATCTTAACAAGTAGGTATATTTTGAACCTGCCTAGCCAAGAAATTTTTCTAAACAAATTTATCCACCCGCGGGTGCGTGCTACCATGTTATGGAACCATTACAGATTTGCCAAGTTATTGCTTACAGCGTCGGCTTTCTTAAATTCTATTGTGCTATTATCAATTACGGGAAGGGACTCATTAGGACAAATTCTTTTATCCGTTGACAGGAACTCGGCTCCATCCAACCGAAACTTAATTTTTTATCCGGTCTAGACTTTATTGCTCTGGACATAACATCTGCAAGATTGTGCTCTGATGGAACATAAAGAGAGGACTCTACTTTTTTATGAGCCTTGATGTCATCGGGTGAAGATTGGGACGCCTCAGAGTCTACAGGATCTGACAATTCTGAGTCGCATAACGGGGTCAGCATTGTCTCGATGCTCGACTGTTCTCGCAATATTACTTTGACGTGACGCGGTGAAATGTCTTGTTGACCCGTTTGTCCTCTTAAAACACAACCCAAAGGTGTCTAAGTAGCAAATGTTTCTCGATCATTACCAACTCTGTGTTCCGAGCCGCAATGCGCATCCGGAACGTCACAACCTATAAGAATGCCCACACGAGTCGATGTGAGAGAGTGCAATGGAACATCCTTAAGGTGAGGCCACCTAGTTATATCGACTCTAGGAATGTCAGCACGACTAGTGGAAGATATCCTGGTTTCGAAAGCCAGGGTGCCATATTCTGTACTAGCTACATTAACTCGTCTCTCTATCAGAGCCATCAAGTCTTCAAAAGATGGTTCTTTGTTCAGGGCCATGAGAGACTCCGCCACTTCAGCCCATTTTATCTGTAGTGGCTTAGGTAATCGCTTAACAATTTTAAGCAGATTAGTTGAGCAATTCAAATCAGCGAGCTGGTTAAGCTGTGAAAGACTGATGATACAACTTCGCATCTGCTGCAGCAATAATTCTAATGCGATTAGATTGCCCGACTGTATACCTGGTCCTGTATATAAATCCTTTGATGTCTTCCAAGCTAGTCGTTATATTTTAATTCTCAACTCTTCTTCCGCTATACACAACGTTTTTTTCCATAGGTCATTATGATCATTCAGAGCATCCTCTCTAAATTCCTAGGCCTGCCTGGAAACCTGAGTCGATGAACGTGGGAAATAAATAGTAGGAAAACGAAAAGACGGAACATGAGGATCATATTCACTAAAAGTCCGTGTGGTTGAGTAGGGGATGCGGGTGGGATCGGAGGGGTAAAGGAAATGTTTTCTTCCATGTTGGCTGCGAATGAATTTTCGATTTGCTTGAAGTTTTCCGATTCTTTCAAATATTTTGACATACTTCTCGTTGTTGCCATATTTTTATCGTCCAACGATTACCCAGAAATTGTTGAGTACTGTAAATGACGTTATACAAATTGCTCGAAATTGTGAACTGTAAACTTTTCCAACCCGGTTACAGTTACGCGCAAGAATTGTCCAAACGTTGCAAAACCAATTTATTCGTAATGAACAATTTTCTATAAATAGCGGTACTGAACAAATATACACAAATGCAAAATATTACCTCAACACTGAAAATCCGGGATTAGTTTCAATAACAATTACGAGCGTCCATAAGCAGAAAATATGGCGCAGGTGAAATCAAGTAAAATGCGAGCAACAAATGGCGGGAAAGATTAAAACAAAAAAAAGAAGGGTGTAAAAAGTTGAAGACAATTTCTGGTTTAATATTTAAAAACATCAAAATAAATGTGTACAATTTGTTGGGAGCACAAAATAAAGAGTCCAGACAAGCCAAATAATTAATTTAACTTAAATGTGAATATAACATTTACAAAGGTCTTCAAGATGTTGAGTGGAATTTCTACTTACGAGTAGGACATCATCAATGTACACGTAGACGTAACGTGGTCCATGAATCTCTATAAAGTTTGTGTAGAATTGCGTAGGCCGAATGGCATCCTGATAAATTAGAAGAGACCATATAAATATATATATAATAATATCTATATATAGATATATATAATCTAGAATATAATAATCGGGCGGTGAGATTGAGATGGAGATTGTGAGATGAGAGAGAGGTGAGATTGTGGAACAAATGTTCGGGGCTTGCCGGTAGAAATGTCACAATGGATATGAGCGTCACAGTTTAGGAGGGGTAAACATGAAAATCGAAGAGAAGGGTTGTTTGTGATGACGGAAAATTCAGGATCAGCTTCCTGATGCCGGGCAAGATCCTGTAGGTCCACAGATGGTCGATCGACTTGGTGTAAATCCGTGCGAGAGAATGCGTTAGCAACAACATTACTGCTACCATCGATAAAGCGAATATCGTCGGTGAACTGCAATATTTAGTCCAACTGACGGATTTCTCGAGGAGAGTGACGATCCGCAGAGGTGCGAGCTGCATAAACGAGGGGCTTGTGATCAGTATAGATGGTAAACTGACGTCCTTCCAAAAAGTGCCGGAAGTGTTTGATCGCCAAGTACACAGCGAGAAGTTCTCTGCCGAATGTACTGTACCTCGTCTGCGTTGATTGCAACTTTTTCGAAAAGAAGGAAAGCGGTTGAGCATCGCAGCCGATCAACTGTTGTAGAACTGCACCCACTGCAACAGAAGAAGCATCTGTTTTGAGCACAAGGCGGGCACTGTTTGTGGTATCCAAGTGGCTCAAGGACGTAACTGTTGACAACTCCTTCTTCACGGCGACAAAAGCGGCCTCCGCTTCAGCTGTCAACACGAGTTTTTTTGGATTTCCTCGTAGTAAATCAGTTAAGGGTTGTAACAATTGAGCACAATTGGGGATGAACCGACCGTAATAATTGATGACACCAAGAAAACGACGAAGGCTCTTGATGGATTGGGGTAAAGGATATTCCACGATAGATTGGGTTTTGTCGGGTAACGGGCTAATACCATGGGAGTCGATTTGATGACCAAGGGATTGGACGCTGGCTTCACCAAAGGCACAGTTTTCGGGATTAATAGTGATTCCGTAATTGTCGAGACGTTCAAAAACAACGCGTAAATGTTTTTTGTGCTCCTCTGCAGTGGTACTGGCGATGAGGACGTCGTCGATATATACAAAAACGAAATCTAATCCACGAAAAATTTGGTCCATAAATCGCTGGAATGACTGAGCTGCATTGCGAAGTCCAAATGGCATTCGGAGAAATTCGAAGAGACCAAATGGGGTAATGACAGCTGTCTTGGCGATATCCTCCTCGGCCATTGGTATCTGATGGTAGGCCCGTACCAAATCCAATTTTGAGTAAAACTGCTTTCCACGGAGATGCAGGGAAAAATCGTGGATATGTGGAATAGGGTACCGATCGGGTATGGTGATGGCGTTGAGTGCACGATAGTCACCACAAGGTCTCCAGTCGCCATTTTTCTTTGCAACCAAATGCAGCGGCGAGGCCCGTTGACTATCGGATGGCCGAATCATGCCAAGGTTTACCATATGTTGAAATTCGTTTTTAGATGCGTGAAGTTTGTCTGGCGGGAGCCGACGGGGCTTGGCAAAAACTGGTCGTCCTTTGGTGACGATGTGATGTCGAACCAGGTGCTTGGGGTTGGTCGCTGCAGTTGAGGGGTGCACCAGCGAAGGGAAATCCGTGACGAGGGAAGAGAACTCATCAGAATCGGGAAGGCACACACGTAAGTTGATAGAATTAAGTGCAACGGTTTTACAAGATACGTGAAGTGAAGTAATCTTATCTTGCAATTGGCGTCGCTTAATATCAACAACTAAATCAAACTGCGCAAGAAAATCAACACCAAGGATTGGTTGTTTGACATCGGCAATAATAAAGAGAAAAGGGAACTGACGGCGGAGTCCGAAGTCTAGGTTTAGAAACTTCTGACCATACGTGGCAATTTTCGTTTGGTTAGCCGCCTGGAGACAAATTCCTGTAGCTTGAAGGTGGCGTTTTTCTGCAGATCGAGGTAGAACGCTCACCTCCACACCGGTGTCGACGAGAAAATTCTGATGAGAGTTCCGATCAGTGACATACAGGAGGCGACTAGCAAATTGGCCAGCGACAGTCGTCGCCACTACTGGCTGGCGCTCGCGTTTCCCTGTTTAGAGAATGAGCCAGACTTGGGGTATTTGCAACCGGGGCGACAGTTACGCGCATCGTCACCGAAACATCGATGAAAATAACAAATCTGATTGCGGTGTCGCGACGCACTGCGGTGTTGTGACGTACTGCGGTGTTGTGGCGCACTGCTGCGTCGTCTCGAATTGGAGTGAGTGTGGGTTTCAGCATAACGCGTCAGATTTGCTATAGAGAGTTCAATTCTTGATAGTCGTTCTGACAGACTTTCTGTGGATTTTAAGGGTTCATTGGGGATTAATGGCTTGGGTGTCTCAACTTGCTGAACGGTATGATGTCCGTAATATTCGTTGATTTTATCCGCTATATCAGCAAGCTCATCCAACGTGGAACGGGTGGCAGAGGCTGCTAGGATGGACGCCATGCTTACAGGTAGACATTTCAACCATAATTGACGCATGATAGAGTCATCGACCTTTGAGTCCCCAACCAATGCGCGCATATGGCGAAGAAGCTGCGAGGGAGTGCGATCCCCCAGCTGAACACTTGAGAGAAGCTGACGCAATCTGCCCTCTTCCGATATAGTGGTTCGCTTCAAAACAGCGGCTTTGAGTAGATCGTAAGGGGTTTCAGGAGGCATGACATCAATTACATCAAAAACCTCTGCGACAATCGCAGTGGGGAGAGAATTCGAAGCATACAGATACATCGTGTCCTGTTTCGTAATTACTCTGAGCCGAAATGTGTTTTCCATCAGACGAAACCATGCACGCGGATTAGTACCGTCAAAATTAGGAAAAGGGACAACAACAGCGTTAAGGTTGAGAGAGTTGGTAGAGACGTCAGATTCCATGATGAAAAAAATTGATATAGGAGCGAAAGGAAATACAAATATCGGGCTCACCAATTATGTAGCGGAAAAATACCAATGTAGAATACAAACAACACGATAAAACATAAACAAAATATGACAATGAAAACTCACGGACAGTGAAGAAGTATATTCCACTACACACAAAATAATCCGCTCCGAATAAATCCAAGACGGACAACGAGTGATGAGAAAAGGTCCGGAGACAGCTAAAAAGGAGCTCGACTCCGTTAGAACAGTCAACACAGAACAGTCAGCACAGAACAGTCAGCACAGAACAGTTGACTAGCACAACGAGGCAGAACGAACGACGCGCGGTTGGACGGAAAAGTGTATATTCAATTTTATGCGGTTGCAGTTTAGTAAAACAACGATACAAAATGT
>JACCGJ010002959.1:0-15822 GCA_013407085.1 Atriophallophorus winterbourni | reverse complement strand
CCGGGGACGAGCAAATACAGCTCTTGGCTGCTGAACGCAGATCACGCCGCCGGCTTGCAACTGATGCAATACAACAGAGTTCTGACTATCGTTGCAAGCGCTGTGGGAGAGATTGTTTTTCCCGAATCGGACTATTTAGTCATTCAAAATGCTGTAGAACATGACCATTCATGCGATTGTGATGTACATCCATGGTCGACATCGACCGACGGAGGCCAACACATATTCCTTTTTTCATTTAAAATAAATAAGATTGGGAATTCGGCAGAACAGTTACCATGTTCTTCCAGATAGCCGAAGTTACTGTGAGCAATCTTATGTTTCGTTGATGTCAATAGTTTGCGTTGCGAGTCAGCCGATTTACAAGCGATAATTATAGTTTATATGATGCAGTTTAAACTGTTTCAAAAATATCTGCAATCTGCCGGTCATGCAATCGAGGTTATCGCTTTCGGCGATCCATGGCGTGCAGACATTTCGATCCATTGGTTTGACCCTGTTAAGGCTTGGTGCCTCGCTTCCTTTTACCGAATGATTCGTCATCGTTTGGTTAGCATGTGAAGAAAGACTGTTTTGTATCCATAAGGTTTTCACGTTCACAATCTAGATCAAGTTGATCGAGCGAGCATTTAGGTTACTTGCACACACTATCTTCGGTCACACGTTTTCTTCAATGCCCTTCCTTAGTGCCCAGTGTCTCGGTTAAACAGCAAACAATTTTTATACGTTTCAAAATAGATGGTTAGAAATCTCTGCGAATCGGATCAATCAAGAACGCCACTTAACTGGATGGACATGAATTTAACCTGAAGTATACTATGAGTATTTTGTTTAGATTTTGGTGAACTCAAAAGGTATTATCCAATTATTCTACACTGAAGTGGCGGATATTTAATAAAGTTAATCACGTGGCTCCAAGAAAATATTAAAATATGTTCTGTTTGCCTGAATAAGATATAGGTATATTTTAATTGAATATGAGGTATTTTAAGACAGGGCTTACTGTCTCCACCAGCTTGGGTATCATGATTTAGAAAGGACGTCATGACACAAAATAAGATTTATCCAAAGGCAAACTAAATGGATCGCATAGTCTTACTGTTGAGCAGCGAATGTCTGGACTCGCACTGAGAACTCTTGAACGCATGCGAATCAAAGGAAAACTAATTTTGCTGTACAAGAAAATTTTTTAGCATTCCACTGAATCGGGTACGTATATGAAATTTGTTCCAGTCTCTTAGCATTCACGTTTTTTCGAGCTATCATCGGGGGGTTCGCTAGTTCAAAGTAAACATTCTCTGGAATTCTAATCAGCCAGAAAATCTAATCATCGAGCATAGTTTATTAATTTTAGACTGGAAAAGAGGATTACATATAAATACAAACAAATAAAATGTCTAAATAATGTTTAATAGATTTTCCTATTTCTCAGCATTCGGCTGTTGGTTAATTTTTATTTACAAACTTTATTAAAAGCGTTTTTTTTATTTTAAACTACTAACATGTAAGAAGTAGTGGTAGTTTTGTTGTTGGCCTTCTTCGGACGATGTCGATTATGGATGTACAAAAGAATGGCATTAATTTTTCATGTTTCACTGCTTTTCGAATAACTAAACAGTTCGACTCATGAGGAACAATCTCTTCGCCGCGCTCGCAACGATTGGCAGGGCTCGGTGGATCGGCGTCAGTTGCACGACAGCGGATTGAACGACCCTGACAAAGAAACCCGGTAGAAAACAGAACCAGACGCACTCTGCCGTATATTCAACATATCTTCGAAATTGCATCTCGGGTACTTTGACCATTTGGAATCGACATCGCGCATAAACCCGCATCGACACTTCACAACTATTTCAACAACACGAAAGACAAATGAAGAAGAAGAACAGATGATTATCGACTACTAGATTGCATGCAGAGATTGCGAAAAGAACTACGTCGGACAAACAGGTCACAAACTGAGCACAAGAATACATGAACAACAGTTGTCCGTACGCAGACATGACCGGAATTCAATAATCCCGATATTTATCGATGAATTCGGGCATCAGTTCGACTGGGACAGCACGAGAATATTAACCAAATGAAATGACTTACGGGCGCGTGAATTCCTGGAAGCCACTTACAGAGACGGCATAAAATGAACTCGACCAATCCTCGGGAGTGATAGTAAACAGACAGCCAAGCCGTATAAAAACCAAAGAATTCCAACTACAAGACGCTTCGGAGAAGTTTTGCTGATGATGTCATCTATCCTGAGGACGAAACGTCCAACAGCAACTACGCAAGCTCGGCGAACACAAGTTTAACATCAGTCATGTTCTGTATCTGATCTTTCCCAGCTTGAAGACGACGCCTTACACAATGACACCAATATGAGCGGTCCAGAGCAAGTTCTTACGAACTCTCCGTGTCAATGCTAAGAGTTATTATATCTATTTGGCAAACGATTTTGTACTGCAAATGCTGTCAACTTCCTGATTTCAACTCAACATAGTGTAGGTCTTTTGGAATTCGACTTTTTCTTTTCTGAAGACGTGGCCAAGCCACAGCAGGCGGCGCCGTTGTAGTAAGGTGAACATGCTCTGTAGACCAGCTTTTGAAATCACTTCAGCATTAGTCACTTTGTCCATTCATGATATGTCTTGCGTGGGTGGTCCAGGTTTCGCTGCCATACTGTAAAGCATTTATTACGCACGCGCTGTATACCATTCATCTTTGAATTAGTAGACGTTTAAAATAAAAGAATTTATCATAGTGGCTCACCAGTGCAAACTCGTTTTACTATTTTTACAAGGTTTCTATTCACATGGATCCTAATTTTACTAGTGTACGTGATGAGCGCAAATAGTAAGAAACCCGGTCGAATGGCGTATGTGAAGAACATATATGCTAATAATGATTTTTGTTTCAAGTCCCTTGGTTTAAATCAATGCACATATGTGAGGGCACATGTGACCGATCGGGCACAATCCAGCCCAGTAGAAGTTACAAATGGCATACCTCAAGGCTCAGTCTTTGGGCCAATACTCTTCCTCGTGTACGCGAACGATATACATGAAATAGTGCGCATCAAAATCATTACATTTGCGGATGACGTCAAAGTCTGGACTAGCGTACGCACCATAGAAGATTGAAAAATTCTACAAAAAGAACTCGAAGCACTTCATACGTGGCCCTTGCGAAACTGCCTACCATTCAAAATCAAAAAATGTAAAATGTTAAACGTCGGTAAATCATTCAAATTCACATACTCTCTGGGATATCAGCAACTTTCATGGGTTACGGAAGAGAAAGACCTGGGTGTGTGGATTAACAGTAATTTGAGGTCTTTACGGCAGTGTTCCGTATTATACAGTATGTCCTGCCAAACATTGGCACTGCTCAGAATGATCTTCGGTAGTTTCACAAAGCAGATACTCGCACGAATAATTAACGCCTATATCAGGCCAACAATGGAGTACGCTGTTCAAGCATGGTCCCCATGGTTACAAAAGGACAAGACCTTTCTGCAACGCGTATACCACCGCGCTACAAAACTGGTGACCGGGATATATAACAGCCCATACGAGGAAAGGATTGCAACTCTAAACCTCTTTGACTTTTCGTACCGTCGTCTCAGGGGTGACTTGATCCTGCTGTTCAACATTCTGCATACAGTTGATTACCCACTTGAACACCTGTTTCATCGGCAAGAAGCAGATCGCAGGGCTACAAGTTAATTATTCCACACTCCAGATCAAATTGTCGAAGGTTTTTCTGTGCTTTCCGAGTTTGTTTAATATGGAACTCTCTGCCCCCACATATCATTTGTGCATCAAGCCTGAACATGTTCAATGCTGAACTTGACAACTATATGTTGACTAAATCCAACCTCGTACCTGAATACACGTGCTGACTTACCATAATGATAAAGCATTTGAGTTATTTTTATGCATTGTCAATATTTTTAACCTATGGTTACTGTAAAGTATTTTGCTTTTTGGATCATAAAAAATTTGAATTACTTTGAACAGTTTACTTGTGCCAACATCGTCCAACAGTAGTTTACGACTTTACATTTTGAAAATCAAGATGGAGAAAAACAAAGCAACGTATATTCCGAAATCATCGAGACCACAAATTTCATGCATTGCAGTATCATCCTGAGTCAGTGAATTCTTTTGCTTGGTAAATTTCGAAAATTCTGAGTTTGGAACTGGTTCAATATAGAGATGACCTCCCAGAGACCGTATGGAACCTAATGCAGGTATGGTATGGTATGAAAGCACAAGCCTGATCCAGGCAAAGTGCCGCACAGTCAGATATTGTCAGGATGCCCAGGCCTAGACAGATATGAGGTGGGGGGACTCCAGAGTGTTTCAGCATGCAGCTCACTACGATCGGCCAATCAATTTAGCACGATGTTAACCACACAGCACAGAATTGCTGCACTAACATAAAGATAATCAACATCATACATTACTTCTACAGAGACCTGTTATCCCATAATTTACTAACAAACAATCACAAATTCGTTACTCGCACAGACCAGAGTATCATCATGGTCCATGCGTTCAGCAAACATAATACGAATCACACTGTGTTGAAGTTGGAGCTTCAATCATCACCTCGATAACCTCAACATCGGTTAGGATGTCAGCCCCATTCGCGCATCCTGCATCATTTACAGTTCATATTCTCTTAACTCATTTAGTAATCATATGTGATGCTGTAAAAAATAACTCCAATCACTGACATTCCTATTATCTCTGGTGACAAACGGCACTTGCTTACCTAGGAATTGTGTTCACCAGTGATAGTAGTGAAATAGAAAAGGTTAGAAAATAAACAATGAAGCGGAGTTCAAAATTTCGGAAACGGGGAATTCCAAAATCCGTTTCCATTGCAGCGACATCTGCATTTTCAGCACCAGCGAAATTTATTCATAAGTTCTAGTCATTAAAGTTAAATAACAACATTCTCTATTATTCCAGAAACTAAAACAACAACATGATACAGTGAATCCTCCTAAACCCAGTCGACAAAGTGGACAAGCTTGCACTTGATTGAATCACAACTAAAATATGAACACAATGTTGAGTCAATCTATCGAGAGCAAAGCGAATGACTTCAAAATGAGATTCACTCATCTGAAAGGGATTGCATACAACAATATTCTTTGGCGCGGTATTTATCTAGCTTTAAGCTTTGGGGAGAATACGCAAGATGAAATCGAATCAGCAAGGTATTTGAAAATAGTCGAGACCGATCGGGAGTCCATAATCATGAAAATAAAGTTTGCAATGAATCGGCTATAGTAAGTTTTTGGTAACGTTTCGCTTCTGAACACAGAAGCTTCGTCAGACCAAGGGTGTCGGTACGAACAGTATTCAGGTATAAATGGCATTCTCTTGACCAATCCTGAGTTCTCTAAGCTAGACAGGGGAGATCAAGATAATTGATCACACCTCCTAATTGCTGTGTTCATCCCTAATTGTTTATTAATTGTACAGGTCAGCGTATGCCGACACACTGCTTACGTAATCATGTGCGTATTAGGTGTTATGTTCATTAATCCTTATCCGCTGCAGAACCGAACGCCAGATTGTTAAGATACCCGCCCCATCCACCTTGTTCACCGAATTCGCCCCAGCCTTTCTTATTTCAACAGCCTCGGCGTGAAGTCTTTCCCTATAAGATTTCACACCCCGTCTTATCACTTCCACGTTATCAAGATCTACGCTCTGTCCAGTGTCTAACACGTGTTCAGTTAGGGCAGAATCCCGAATCAGTGATTGATATTCACTGGGATTGCGGGGTCGCTTTCCCGCTCGTTTCCTGTGTTCGTTTACCCTAGTGCAGAGTTCTCTAGACGTTTACCCAATGTAAACACCCGTGCAACCCTTGCATTTGATTACGTAAGCAGTGTGTCAACAGTCGCTGTTCACACCTGTACACACTCACACTTAATAAACAATTTGGGATGAACACAGCAATTAGGAGGTGTGGTCAATTATTTTGATCTCCCCTGTCTAGCTTAGAGAACTCATGATTGGTCAAGAAAATGCCATTTAAACCTGAACACTGTTCGTACCGACACCCTTGGTCTGACGAAGTTTCTGTGTTCAGAAGCGAAACGTTACCAAAAAACTTGGTATAACCGATTCATTGCAAACGTAATTTTCATAAAATCTTTTCATGGAATCTTACTTTTCAAGCCCCACAGGCATTATAGTTTGCTTATATTTTCTAGTCAATGATTATAAATGACGTTGGGTCTCTGTGTGTGATGGAAATGTATGCAAATGAGATTTTTTGACCAACTATTCTGTTTTCATAGTGACAATGAAAGTGCAACACTTGTTTGTGCACAAAACGTACCGCCGATATGCAAATGTTTATTTAACAACATTCTGTTCATGATGTAACTGTGAGTAGATAAACCGATTTGACATTTAGATTAACATATTATTTGTACTGATATAGCCTTCCGAATTTTCGTTGTATATCCTTGTTCAATTGTTTGATCAGCATGTCACACCGATACTTTACATACAATGATGTCAACGTCGAATGTGCGACTGCTTACTGACTGAATTCCTCAGTTCAGTGATCACACTTGACTTGAATTCCAATCTCCACATGTATAAGAGATCGCGGGAACTCACGGATTGTATCAAACTGATGCATGGAATTCCAGTGTTGTATACTACATTGAATATTATCGGATGTGCTTTTATTTTATCGGGATTGCTCAGTCCTGGGTGGATATCGGGTTATTTGTTCAGTGATTTCCAGGATGACGTCATCTCAATTGTAATGGTTGTCTTGTACCTGTCCGGATTTTTGTTGGTTGCGTTTGCATCTGTTCTGGGAATGATTGTTGCTCGATTCGAGGAAGATTCACGTTTCAGAATGCTGCAAACCACATACCTAAGCACGCTGGCTATCGGAGTCTCATTCCTTTTGGCAGCTTCAATATTATACGCATTCTGGCGGACTCAGGCTGCATCCTTTCTGTCGGTGGTGTGTGGAGCGTCACTTTCTCTTGCCGCGATCATAGCTTCAATCATTGAACGTGTCAATCAGCGTCAGGAGGTCGAATACCCTCCGGGATGCGACTTGGATGTGATATCGAACCGGCATTCAATTTGTGCGTCATCAATCGTGCCTCCACCCAGCTATCATTCTGAATTGTATTCCCAATACGGCAATACTTTCGGAAATCGAAGGCTATGAGTGTTATGTTTAATCAAATAATCACCATCAGCATAGCGATGAATTTGATGTAATTATGTGTACAAAAATCAATGGATTTATTGATTGTAAGCGGTATAGCAATCATGCCTATTTCATTTGTGAAAACATTGTTTTTCCAAAGCGATCGAGTTTAAATGGGGTAAATAATATTGAGCATCTCCTGTCGGAAATAGGGAATAGGTTTTTATAATCAATATCCTGATATTGACTAGCGATTTACTCGCGTGATCACATGCGAATATGTTTCCTGTAGTGGAACGGGAGCTTAACTATGGATTCCAGCCGACGCAAAAGTTGACACGTAGCATTTTGCCACCTGAATGAGGATGCTGCTTCGAAGAGCATATTCTACAAATTTCCGAAACATTATTGAAGAAGATGGTTATCTTACAGATAGTAACTTGCACCGGCGGTGACCCGCGACTGGTCACCCATTGTAGTCTCATTACTCTTATACCTTTCTACAAAACGTTATTTGTTTGTCATCCTAACGCGTTTGGTGACGAGCATAGCACACAACGCACGAATTTCTGTTACCTCTACCCAGGGAAAATTACATCGTACTGATCATCCGTTACATTTGATTAGAACAAACTTAACACGCTGAAGGTCATTTGACAGTGGCACCCGAGTGCACTGTTCAACGTGTATCGCATGCATGTTCTTATGTGACAATAGAATAAGCCCAGCGAATGTGTTAACATGTTTTCTGGTTGTTTATACCCAGAGGGAAAATATTCCTGTTGTCAATCAGGTATGTACTTAGCAAAAGCCCGAGGATTTACCGTGTGATTTGAAGCGTCAATCTCTCTCAAAACGTTCAAATGGACAAGTAGTACTCGTCCAATATGAGGCGAATGCATGGTTGCATTATGCTCTTGGTTTATCAATCGAAAGCAATACACGCGCTTCCAAAGTTTTGAGATATCGCTTCACATTGTACTTCAAAAGTAAGTTGTAAGTCATCCATTTTCATAGCTTATCAATACGAAACCAAATTTTAAAATGAATCGGCACTTCGGCAACATTTTTATCGAAGGCGACCCTTGGGTAGAAGTGGAAATTCATTATATGAAGAGAATTTTCGGTGAAATCGTATTTCTAATTTCCCTACACCGCCAAGTTTTACTAAAGTTGATATAGAAAACCATATCAAACTGAAGAGGTTACGCTTCTTTCCGTATACAGATGTTGTATTTTCAGTAAGCCTGCTTCAGAAATAATTAATGAAAAAAGCGTCACTTATCTTTGCAAATCGTTCATACAAGACATTACGTCTACGATTTATAAACTCTGCTTCCTGGCGAGATGCGCGACTTTGCCACAAAATGCGAGTTGAAGTTTGTCTGACAGCTTTAACGAACACGCCCAAAAATCAATAATTGAGCTAATTTCTCGCGTCGTATTCTCCCGTATGCTACAACATATTATATAGTGCTCACCTGCTTCCCCCGCACTTCTTTTAACAGACTTTATGTTGCTAAAACGTTGCATCAGGATCGTATCGCGCGCAAGCTCTATTCCATATGAGGATATTCTAGAAAACATTCTGAAACATCATTTTTCCACTTGCGATCGGCTTATCCTCAATGATATTTTCCATCCGCTGCATTAGGATCTCGTTAAGTGTCAAGCTTCTTCAAAGACTGGATCAAAACACATTATACTTCCAACCCGAAGCTGATGAGCTCGAATAAGAGCAAAACTCGAGTCCAGTGCTTCCATTATGGACCTTCGTGATCAACTTTGTGAATAGTTCAATGGGCTTGGCACGGATGAGTAGTCTCAAACATAAAACAACATATTCTCCAAAAATCGCATTATACTTCCTTCTAGAACTTTTCCATATCGGACGTCATTTATCCCATTTGCTTCATGATACCTATTTCACAAGGAACTGCTTATTTAACAAATACGATCGAACTTACTTCGTTACTATCATGGGTATATTCTCTGTGAATATTTTTACTTTTATGTGTAATTCATATATAATCCGTTGTTTTTTGTTGCTAAAGCTAGCCTAAATCTGAAATTTCGAATCGTTTCGAAGAAAGCTTTGCTCTTCTTCTTCGACATTTAAGTTTCTCACTTTGTAAACTTCACATAAATCGCGTAAATGATTGATTTGAAAATGAAAATGCGAATATAAGATGTCACCCCAAGCTTAAGTATTTTGTGGCAGCCATCGTGGATGATCTCCTACGTAGAGGTTGTGTTTCTAAAGATGATAAATTACTTAGAGTAACACTCGTACTTTTAAACATATTTTTCATTTGATAACATTTGACACTGTAGGCACCTCGGATAAAATGTTACAATCAAACCAAACCTCGACCATCTATGCCAATCACGAACGGAATCTGAATGCACTTTATTTAGGTTTACTGACACTTAATCGTCAGACACTTAATCCCCAGTTTGATAACTTCTGAAGAATGCAGAATGCGTTTAAAAGAATTTATTTAGAAGGAGAGATATGCAATTGATATTAAGAACTTCAATCTTTCCGTAGTTGAGTATCGCTGGATTGCTCGAAATGTCCGGGCGCATATTTCAACATACTTCTTCTTTTGTTTGATATGAACCCCAGCACTTGCTTGAAGAACTGAAGCCGTATGCTGTCGGTAATTCTTTCGCAAACCGTTAAGAAATGTCCACATGGTGGGATGTTGGTACATCAAACATGGCGTCACTTGGGAGGGACGGGAGAGTGCATGTTGGGTCTTTCCTTCTTATACTGTTTTGATGCCTGTTGAGTGTCCGCGAGAAAGCACTTTTTGAGGTAATGCCATTAGAGTGCCGAATGTGACCGAAGTCCGTGAAGCAGAGGGGATATCATTAATTTCTAACATTTTCTCTTCATTTTAACCACCGCATTCTTCGCCAAAACGTTTTCTTTGTTGCGCTCATGATTTTTAAATGCGGAATTATGTATGATATCATCGTTAGATGTAACTAATCTCGCTCTGCAATTGGGTGTGACAAACTTACTGCATCTCCAATTAATATTGCCATTATTTGATTGTTTTTTGAACCAAAACTCGTTTTCCGTGTAAATTAATGTTCTTCGACCTCTGCTACGTGTACCGTATTCAACAGTCATTGCGCATATTTAAATATCTTCTTATCTTAAATCTTATCTTAAATACCTTCCCCGGGGATTAAGTGACTTTCAATTAAGGGTTTGACGATAAAGTGACCCGACACCTTTATTTACCAATCACAAGTTTTATCCGGAAGATATCATGTATACCGAATAGCTTCATGTTAGAAGAACAACACCACCTACTGTATTTAGGTCTTGTCAATAGAATTAAAAACCTGCGGTATTCCAACAGATCTACTCTATCAGGGACAAACATTAACAAGTCAATCTTCTGGTAGGCGTTATTGCGGTAAAAATACGTTTGTAAAAGACATATAAAACTTCTGAACATCGAAACTGCTAGTCGGAAAGAACTTTTTCGTGGCCACTGAGTTTAGAAGCAATAGATACAGTGCCATTTTCAAGATTGAGACAGATAAACGAATCCTACGAATACTACTAGGCGCCTGAAACGTTGAGAAACTGACTATGAATTCTAAAATGGATGGAATATTCAGGTGAAACGGCATAAATCAAGTGATCTTCTCGCGTTTTGTGTTATTCATAAATGGTCTTTCTCGACCGAACGTGTCCAAAAGTTACAACACTTTTCTTTATATTGCCACGTTTCAGACACTGGTGCTTGTGAATTTGTATATTTTCGACCGAGGTTTAATTTAATGACGACATAGATACTTGTATGCTACTTACTGTGTTTCTATCCTTACTAATGTGTTGGTAGGCATGAATTGACACAGCTCGCAAAAGAAAATGATGGGAAATCCCGCTTTATTAATAATTACTTGCACGCGTACCAATAAACGTAGACATGTGTTTACGAATGCTACCACTGCTTAAAAGGACACGGACATTTTGTTTGAACAAATCATTGGAATAGTGCATTAAAAGAAGGTTGCATGAGTTTTTTTAACAAACTATGCAATAATGTGGGGAATCGAGTAGAGTTCACTTAGCATATAGGTTCACATGTCCTTGAAAATTGCAGTGAAGAAAATGATTTGAGTGTCTGGATCTGCTCCAGTTTGATAGCCTCATTTCAAACTAACAGAGCCTTTAAAAAGCAACAAGTGTCCTTAATCTATTTAGTGGATTATTTAGGAAATTCTCGCCCAAGATATTCCCAAGAATCTTGAATACATATTTGAGACCAGTCATGGAATACAGTGTGCAGTCATGGTCTCCGTGGCTCAAGAAGGATGTTGAACTATGCAGACAATCTTTCACCGCTCAGCAAACCTATTTCTCAGCATTCGAAACAAGCCTTATAAAGAAAGGATAGCTCAACTGAATCTGTTAGACTTTCCCTATCGATGAATCAGAGGAGACCTTATCTGACTTTACAAAACATTCCATACCCAGAGCCATCCCTTACAGGATTTATTCACGCGAAGGGATACGAGAAATTATCGGAACCATGAATATAAGATGGTGACAGCCCGTTTCCTCCTGAACTGTAGAAGGTATTTTTATGCTGTCCGTTTCTGTTTTACTTGGCACAGTTTACCTTCAACCGTTGCTCACGCCACTAGCTTGCATGACTTTAAAACGAAATTAGACGAATTTTTAGTGCAATATACGTTTCCCGAACACTTATATACTGTTTAATCTAATTCCTTATCTTGCTTATACACTTACATTTCTATTTTTACCATCTCGTTGTTTTTGTTGAGCTTGTTGCTTTTTAAACCATCACAAACCTTGAACTATGCTCTATATTTTACAATTTTTACCGAGCCAAATTCCTGGTGTTTTGTGAAATATTGAATGCGCGCGCATTCCATGAGTCGTTTCACGAAACCTAAAGCTGAATAGATCAATATTATTGATTAGCATGATCAATCGATAATCCGTGATCACCTGTTCGAATGAACCACTGGAAAATTGCTAATTTTTGATGGTACGCAGTTTCTAGCATGGGACTTATAAATTACTATTCTTATATGGTCTTCAATCTTTATATTATGGTAAAGACAACACATTTGACTTGAAAATTAAAGAATAACTACGGTCAATTTTATTATCCTTGCTCACAAACTCCGCCGTGAATCTCCACTACTGGTATTAAAGTGTGTGCTCCCGTATGCCTACTTTGAAAGAGTGCAAGTGAAATGAAGCTTGATTCTGAAAGTTGACATCAAATCAAAGTCGAGATGAACTCTAACATGCAATTAACTGTTCCCATTTCTACAATAATCAACCCGAACTGCCTCACATGAGAATAGCAATTTTTTATTAAGCGGGATAACCCACAAAGTTATGAGATGTTTAAAACCGCTTGGCTTTTACTGTAGTTTTGCTATACTAATCGCTTGAAGTATCGCAGATTGTAAATTACGAAGGACAGTGTGTTTGAAAACGAGCGGAAATATTAATGACCTTGACATTTATCAATTGACATAAGAATACATCGGAACATTGGTTATAAATCTTGTTAAGAAGTAAATCCGTTGGTTAATCAAGTTTAAATACCGCAAAAAGAAAATTTGCACATGATGGCCATTATAATGAAGAGCGCTTCCTACTCAAACATAAGATAACAGAGAGAAGCACATTTTTAAACAGATTTCCATGTTGATATTGCTTATATCGTGTGCAAAATATGAGTTCAAAATAAAAACCATATGTATGTTAACGCTTGTTTCTTAACTTAGAAAAAAACTTAGTGAAGCAGGAACACATTCAAAGACATTCAATAACTATCGTGAAATTCATTTTACCAAACTCTTAGTTGTGGATGGCCTCCTTCGGTCGATGTCGACCATGGATGTTCATGTTCTGCAGCTTTTTGAATGACTAAACAGTCCGATTCGGCAGGAACAATCGCTCCCGCAGCGCTGGCAACGAAAGTTAGAACTCGTTTGTATTGCATCAGTTGCACGCCGGCGGCGTGATCTGCGTTCAGCAGCCAAGAGCTGTATCAGCTCCTCTACAGCATGCAGACGACACTTTACACAATGCCTCTTAGTTAATGATCGAATAAATAACCACTTAATAGGACTCACCTTCCAGGTTGAGAGCTTAGAACATGTTGACAAAATCGAAATGCTCTATCCATGTTAACCTTAATTAGCAAATGAGTCAATTTAAATATCCCGCTGAATATGTGGAAATATCGAGGTTAAGTATTTCCTGAAAAACCAATCTAATCCTATCGGTTCATGGAAAAACTTGTTGAAGCTACCTGAAAAATTCCAGGCTTCCGTCAACCCTTGTGCGTTCTTCGATTAAAGTGACACCAGCTTAAGTTAAGTTTATCCAAAAACGACATGGAACTCAAAATCGCAATACAGTCCATTAATTCCGCTCAGATCGTATCCTAGGATATTAACATCGAGGTTTTATGTTCAAGGTCATTGCTTTGCAGTGAGTGTAATAGACTGATAGCAAAATCTCAATTGTCTTCTAGTGGAAGAACTGGAACGTACTTCAGTACACATGTTTGCAAAACTACAGCATCTATCATTGCAGTAACCGATCTGAGATGGTATTCTACAAAGATTTCCGGTCCCAAGATCGTTCTTTAGCTAGTTCAGTTCGTTATAATTCAAGAAATTTTTTTATAATCAGGAATAGTTCTCAATCGATTGGAATATGTTTGGGACCGATCGTGTATTCATAATGCAAAGAAATTTCAGTGCCACTGACCTTGTGTCAACTGACCTTGACCGTGTTCACTTGTATCAGATTGACGTGTGATACACATGGTGAGGAAAATCGACCATTGATCCTGGTCATTCCCACGAGACGTGACACACTGTAGGCGTAGTATAGGCTGTTTAGCGGTAAGGTCTAATCAATGGTGTTGGGTTGACTGCTACTTTCTTATGTTCCATGTCCTGACTATCACCCTTGGCCTGACGAAGCTTCTGTGTCAGAAGTGAAACGTTACCCAAAAAGTACTCTAACCGATTGTACTCAAATTTCTTTGCATCAGGAATAGTTCCGCTTTCCTGGACTCTAATTTGGGGTGTGTTATGTGTACATTTGTGACTATAAATTCTTCTCGAATTTTTTATTTTCATGATCTCATTTTGCTAAACAGCGAAAACAATACTCATCACGAAACTATAATAATTTTTTGTGTAGCTAAAAAAAACTTTAAATGCATCATGTGTTTGCAATTATCATATTGATTTCATCGAACGTCACGTGTTTGTCAATTATCCAATGAAAATAATGTCAACCGTGAACAGTTATGTTACTAGCGATCGATACAATATTCATCGGTAAATTAGATAGCTGAAGTACAATTAGTTCTAATAGGGGATATTTTAGTACAAATTTGCCTATCAAAACAAATTTTCATCTGACCTGTTCATCATATTTTGTACAATCAGATCATGGTGACGTTCAAAACAGCATGTAAAAGTTCTGAAATCCATGAATATTAATTGAAACAGTGATTAAAAGATGCTTCAGCCTTAAAACGGATGTAGGAATAACCTGGGAACACTGGCTTGCAAATTCTCGCGTAAATACAGAAGCCACAGTCTATGCGATTATTCGTTAAACCTTGTACAATTCTTCCTTTCTTCTACACACTCCACGACATGCTTCGTGCTGTTTGTTCTCATGAAGCATGGGGATTCTTATTTGTACAATCAAAGCAAGAAAGCCAGTGGTTTGTAAACGAAACTGTGAGGAAATACGGATATCAAAAGATAGCTTCTTGTTCGTCACTCAGCAGAAGACTATTCATATTTAATTTACTCATTGGGACAACCAATTCATACCTGAATTCCATTTGTTAACTTCGTTCACGGTGACTTAATGTGTCAGATTCGTTGCAGGGATTATGAAAACGCACCCTGGAATTACACGAATTTCAAGTAGACAGTATCCACCTCATAATGAATGGACATGCATTCAATTTCCTATGCAGCTGAGGTATAACCCGTGATCTAAATATCATTGTGCGAACACAGACGTGCCGATTTTGTTACTTGAAAATTATAAAAGTATTCTGATTCTAGCTGTGTAGAAAATAATGCGATGTAATGCCACTAGTTCAAGCGGGGAGTGTTACTGTATTGCATCAATCATATCCTGGCTATCATGAAGAAATACTCCCGAACGTTATTCTAAACAGCATATTGGCCCACGCGGTGGTTCTGACTCTTTGACACTTTGCCGGAATCTAGGATTGTGCTTCCATACATATATTGAAAACTCTGGATCGATACAGCCAGAATCAATAAATTTTCCATGTGCAAGTCTGGGATTGTCATCGTTTTGTTTAGAAATGTAATGCAATTTTCTTTTAAAAGCACAATCCAAAATAAACGTTTCTATTACAACAGTCGAATAATTGAAATCGGCGCACAATAGCAAATTGATTAATAAAGTACATTGGTGAAAAAATGCGAGTCAAGCCTGGAAACCGTTAAATGCACTGCTGCTCACCGAAGCATGCGATCGATAAAATGTCATTTTGTTCGTCAAGTATGCACTTCGGCTGGAACAGGATGTCGTCG
>JACCGJ010002958.1:0-18389 GCA_013407085.1 Atriophallophorus winterbourni | reverse complement strand
TTTTAGCACTCGGTCCAATACTGTTTTCCATATGTAGAAATGATTAAGCGAAAGTTATGAGATGTAAACGTGTTCTCATCTCTGATGATGCACGAACATGCGTCAATCGTAAACTGGTCATAACATTGTGACTTCCAACTTAATATCTTGTCAGCACTTGATAATGCGAACTCGGTCCAGGTGTAGAGAAATAATCACAGCGTGTACACCGCACAGTTTGTGTATGATTTGGGTTGTAATGGTTTCGTCCGAGATCACATGGTTTTGGGGCAATGTGCCATTGAAGCGCAGCGTGCACCCAAGGTACTTTGTCTGCTGAAACAAGTGCAATAAATCAGACAATATGATGGAATCCTGCCAACTTACAAGGTTATAATTGGCTGCATTTAAAATATTTTGTCAAGGCGTGGTGCCCTTACTACAAGAAAGACATCGTCCGACAAAAATGCATACAATGTCTCGCAATTGGCATGATTGGAGGTGAGCGACGCAAACTTTGCGCTGCATGTCTAAAATTCCTAGAACGTTTTGCACGTACGCGCCGTCGGTTGAGAGGCGACTTAATTGAAACCTTCAGGAAGATGAAGAGTTTAAGCGATTTCATCATAATCGGCTTTTTTGCACTAAGACTTTGGGATGTTGAAGGGTTCAAGTGACTTTATCATAAACGGCTACTTTGCCCTAATTCACGAGTTAAGCTGCCGTGCACATTCACTGAAACGTGCTAAGGAGCTCTATCGGCTGGACTCATGAGAAACGTCTATTCAGCCTCACGTTAGAGAAGTTTCTGGAAAACTCTTTCAGAAGGAACTTATATCGTGCAGTTTTATAGTGTGCATTTTAGCACAATTCAGGAACCGGCAACTGGCGTGCTTTTTTGCCTAAATACGCGCATTCAATACAAGTTTGGGAAAACCGATTTTTTAAGCGTTTGTTGGTAAGGAAGTAAATGTTCACGTTTTTGTGTTTTTTTTTTTCTGTACACGATTTTGATCTTCAGCTGACATCTAACTGTACAACTGAGAGCAAAGCAGTTTTTTCAGTTTAATCTATTACAACAAACCAACCCAGATATTCTACTAGCGTCGCAGATCGTCGAGGATATCCAACTCACCATAAAAATAATCGTATAGCATTGCGGGGTGCTCCTCAGAAAATTTCCTTCGAAGGGAATTATTGACACTCAATCAAATCGTTAACCACTTACTAGCCTGTGCAAATTGAACTGAAATATATTTCCGATCAAACATTCCTATCTCATTATCACATATAAAATTACTGTTGCACCTTTTCTGAAGCAAATGAACCTAAACATTAAATTGACGACCTGTATAACTTTCGTACTGCTACTTGCTTGTTTGACCTTAAATCGTTTATATTCAATCGTTGCACGATCAAACTGATATGCGATTCATAGAAATGTTAAAAGTGGATTAGAACTGTGCTCGTAGCATATGCAATCTCAGCTGCATTGAGTAGGATCTCCGATTGCTTAGGACAAGAGGGACATTTATAATGTCACGAACCTAGAAAATTTTGAATCTGTTCCGAATCCAGATAGTTATTAGTGGTTAAATATATAAAGTACAATTGCACTCTTATCAAACACATTTGATTAGAAAACAAGTTGAACACATGTGGTTGAGCATCCAAGCAATACAAACACACGCAAATCAAGACCAATTTCGTGCTGTCCAAACTCATTGTGTAGTGACAAACATATGAGAATTGGTATGCCTCCAACAATTGAGGAACATTAGACAGTGTTCGAAATAGTACGCCACTATTGGCCAAGGTAAGCACAATTAAACCTGATTAAATGCACGTGCATTCACACACGCAGATGGATTAAACCAACTACCTTCATATCCCGATACACTTCGTGCTGCTTGGAATCCTTAGAATTAGTTGATTTGTAACATGTTCGTTTTGTAAAATATGGCTCTTTATCTGCTTTTGAATAAACCAGAATGTATTTCTTTCAAGTGCTGTCTAAGGGAATATTTATCACGTTAAAAAACGTGCATATTCATTTTCTAAATACTCGGCAGCACATTTGTACATTGACGTGATTAATCGAAAAATAACCTGAGAGTTCATCGTCCGTTATTGAATTAAAACTTACTTAAAAGTACCACGATTTGTCAAATCACGTGCAACCCTGTTTGTGTCACTAATTTCGATCTCTTTTAATTTATTATGGTCTAATAACTGCCCGGGATAGTTGGATGTTGGCTGCCATGAAAACTTTAGTATTATTTTCATAAGGTTGATCGATTTCTATATTTTTCAAAACATTGTGATCCCAACAAAACATCTCACAAAACTAACAGATAACTTCGTGGTTGTTTGTACGAGACTTATTCTCCTTCGACATACAAGTATATTTCATTTACGTTAACATGAATGTTTGAAGGGACACTGAACCCGATTGATCTGTTTCAATAAGATGATGGCAAACTGCCATAAACCGGTTGTGTTGTGTGCATGTTAGGGTTGCGTACAACAAAATATATTGGTCGTTCTTAAGCGAATTGTTTGGTTGGTATATATTCAGTTGTAGTTCTTTGTCTGAGCATCGTGATTCTTTGTAAGCACCGTTTTCAACAGTGACCTTCGGATATGTCTTTGTTGATCACTAGAACAGTTTTTCAAGGCTCATTCAAACAGATGTTACTCGCTTAACTTGAAGAAAGCAAACAACCAGTAACCTTATTTTAGTGTGTTCGCAATGTTTTTTTACAATGATCCCTTATCACACAAACTGATTGTGCATATAAGAAGCGTTTGCATGATAGGCTCGGAAATGATTTGCATAATTGGTCATTTTCCGGTTCACAATGCATTCATTATGCAAATATGCCATGTCATCAGTTAACAGATCACCTTTTATTAACATTCGATCTTTTATTCTCACTGTTCAAATTATTATGTGAAGTTGCCTACTGTTGAAACCTCAGCGGTCGACTGAGCTTGCAAGATGATCAGGTAAACCAATTCGAATGCACTACGTTATTTTCTATATTATAAACTTGACCATAATATACCTATTTAAAAATTTGATAGAAACATTCGATTCACATAACATATCTAAGAAAATGTTATAATTTGGAGCAAAATTGATTTATGGACATGACACTTTTGTCACATAACAATTATACAAGATTTCAGATCACCGATGGCACTGGACATGTGTATTATACAAACCAGTTTGCGAGTCGTTTTAGATTTCGAATGACAGAATAAATTCATGAATTGCAGTATTTATTCTCGAATGAAGAAACATGATTTCCTGCATTCAATCAGAAGTTTCCGAATCGCTTGACGCTGTTATAAAGAAAAGGAATATAATGTTATTGTTATAAGGAGTGTTGTGATGCATCTGTGAAATCAATTACGATTGAAAAGCTTGTTCATCGTCTCGAATCAAGCTGATAACTTTATTATGCAGTTGTGTAAATTTCATCCAAGAATCAGCTGTATTTTTAGTCTTATGAAACCCACATGCTATTGCCCTTTGCTGCAGCCACTTTTTGGTCCTGCTGCGTAGCTTAAATTTGATACGTCGATAATTTTTCTTCGGGACGACGTTTAAAAGTTTCTCTAATATAAATTTCAAGTGTTATATGAAAGAGCGCCAATAACTGTCTGGATCGGAATAATCCAACTGTATGAAACTGATGCTTCGAGGCTCTGCAAAAAGGGTACTGTATTTTACCTTTCTGAAGCATTTCATTCCGTTAAATTTGCGCCTAGAACTACAAACGTAGTCGAATTCTAGGACAACGTGGTCGTTCTGTCCAATCGGCGGATTATATTTGATATTTTCTACAGCGGTATGATCAGGTGTAAGTGTCCAGTCCAAGGTAGACGGCCTGTCAGCTCCTCTCATACAAGTCAATCCGGTAGCGTGGTGATAATGGGTTGTTTAATCCAAGACTGCTCGAAGTTCGTGTTCAAATGTCTGTGGTGGATGATCATTACGGTAATATAGCTGGGGAAGGTCAAGGTCTCCCATTATCAAAATTTGAGTGTTGTATTGCGTTGTTACATAGTGCAAAGCAGTAATCATTTTTTTGTTCAGGTCGAGGTTCGCGGTTGGAGAACGGTAAATCACATTAATAACCCACTGGTCACCAGAATTGAGAGTTATAGAACACCAAAGCGTGTCGGGTATATCCATATTTTGGTCGTTCATAACTCTGCAAATAAATGATTATTCGCAGTAGAGTGCTGCTCCTCCGCCATCAATCAAACGGTCAAGTCAAAATAAATACATGTTCGGTGAAGTGTTTTAGATCCGAAAACGAGGTAGTGAACCACGTTTCTGTTATGGCAACTATGTATCGGTTTGTGTCATCACCAATCTCGAAGAGTTCGTGCAGCTCATTGATTAGGCTGTTTGCGTTCGTATAGATGCACTTGATTGTGTTTTTTTATGAGTAATGACAGGGTGTTTGATTGAACAATTTGATAGAGAGATTTGTGTATTTGTATATAAGCAATCAATAAAGTTTGTAGTGTTCATATCATGAGAGGTTATTGGGAGCATGACTCTGTCAGAGCCGGAATGCTCACGTTTTTTTGAAGTAGCGCATGAGCTTCCAATTGAACTGTGACACTTGGCGTAGATTGTTCAGTACTATCCGTTTGCTGAAATTCGGTAATGGTCCTGGGCAAGTTTAACTTTACGCTTTGGTGTATAAATCTTCTTTTTGACTTCCATTCGCGTTTGACATTATCGGCCATTTCGGTTGTCAAAAAGGTTAGCTTCAGAGGGCTAGGACCTTGGTCTTTATAGTTTGTAGACATCGGCTTCCTGAAAGTGCTTACAAGTATGGATGTTTCAACGCCGATATTTCCATCTAAGTATTTCCACTGTTTTCGATCGTACTCAAACATTTGATAAGCATCGTCTGCAGCGTAATATGACACACCCAGAAAAACAATACTTCTTGGATTGTTTTCCTCTCGATATTTCTTTGACGTCCTTCGCTTCTACCATGGTAGATCATAAATGATATGACTTGTTGAATTGGAAACATTTCTAAGCTTGTAAGCATTTGATAGTACGTTTTCCACATCCTCAGCTGATTTCAACGTTACTTTTGAAAGACGTGGATCATTTTTGCGGGGGGGGATTCATGTGACGGTGTAGCCGAACAAGTGATGATAGGTAACTGCGGACAGTTTCATCTGACTACGAAGATTATGCCACTCCACTTAGTCCTGCTTCTATTTGGCTTTAAATAGCGTTTCCTGTGACTTGGTCACGTTGGTACTTATCACAATTAGATTTATACGTGTGGGTTTTGGTTTATAGTTTGAGTCGGTGTTATTGACGGTGGCTATGTCGAATGTTTTCTGCATTCCGTGACATGTGTGCAACGCTGATGAATCCTTTTTAGTTTTGGTCAGATTCTTCTTAGTTATCTTGGCAAATGTGGACCTGCTCAAATGTGACATATTCTCTGTTGAGTGTGCTCTGACATCATGTTCCTTCTCACAGATCCTAAATGTTAGTAATTAAATATCATTTGACAATAATGCCGTTATAATAAATCAACAATAAATTGAAATAATTGTTTTTAGGCATTTCAATAGAATGAACAGGGTAAAATCAGTTTTTTGAAGTTATAAAAAATTATTTGTATTTTATGTTATCCAGGATATTCAGTGTTTTTTTAACATAAAATGGAAACATACTTGGCGGTGCTGTTTCAAAATGATACGGAATATTAATTGTTAGATCTATTTAATCTAATCTAATAGTAATTTCAATGATACATAATAAAAATTCCCTGTAACAAAATCCTACTCATAATTTATTGCATTGGAAGAATGTGTTAAATAAATAACACATATATCAGAAATTTCTAAAACCTAATGATTTTGTTGAAGAAGAATTTAGGCTACGATGTTTGAGTTGTTTCATTTCAGTGCCAGACGAACCTACCGGTCTAACGTCAATCGCTTTACACAATTATGGAAATGAAAGCGACCGTAAACAACTTCTCTGTATTTTTAATCCACACCACTATTTCGTTCCGATTTTCGCGATGACATGATAACGATAAGAATCATTTCTAATGTGAACATTAAAACCTGGAGATGTAGCCAATTTAGTCAGTTATAACACGATAGAGCAAATACAGAGTGTATTGTATTTGGAGACGTACAAGTGTTCACGCAATGAAGCGAGGCGAGAATACCGATCGTTAATTTCAAACTATCCAATCAGCTGTCAAAACACTAAACGACACTCCAGCGTTTACGGAACAATGTAACATGGCGTATCAAACAAATAATAATTTCCTATTCCCGAAAAAACAAGCATAAGCTGAGTTTCTCGGCGTATCTAGCGTGCACCGGGAAACAAAACAGTCGTCTCATACGTTATTTTCAATTACACTACAACTAATTCATCGTAGTCAAGTTTGAGCGAATTGAAAGAATTCAGCACTCGATATCAAAATTAAGTGCATCTATATAACACAATCAGACTTTACAACAAATTATTCGAATTGTCTAAGATGTGTAATGAAACGACGCCAGACACAGTTGCAATAACAGAAACGTGACTCTATTCCACATCGTCTGATGATAAACTCTCATTGCCCAGCATGTCTCTTTTCCGGGGTCACCGTTCAGGTAATGGCGGAGAAACAGCATGACCAGACCCTTGATGGCATCGAGTGTTGAATGGCGAACATAATTAGCTACATATTACATTTTAGCGTGCACGCTTCGAGACCAGGTTGGATTTTTTTATCTCACAAGTTTTGCTCAGTAAGATGGGGATCAATGTGCCTCAGAAGGGTCGATTGATTAGAATAAAATTGTGTTTGTATTTCGCTGCCGGTGATCTTAGCACAAACCATCTGTTTGATTACACGTACATAATCATAGTTAGATGTGGTTCGTTCAAAACATTGTTCAAGGAACGTTGAGGTAACATTCATTGTTTGTGCAACCTGCTTCATTAATGAGAGCTAAACATGAGATTCCGAATGATATGGAGACCTCGCCCCTCAGACGCAAAACAAGATCAAGCAGCGCCAAACAGTTGGAAGATGACAAATGAATTATGAAACAGTTTGATTTGTTAGGAAAAATTTCTCCCGCAGTGCTCACAGAGATGTACATCATCCGGTCGATCGATAACTGTAGATGTGCAGGTTACGATATGCAGATAAGAGAAATATCTTTTATAATAATATATAGGATTCAGCGCCCTTCTGGTCCTTTCATAGAACGTCCAGTTTTCACTGTCGCTGTTGTGCATTTAGTTCTCGCGCTATGTATTGCATCATATTTCTCTTAACAGCCAACTTTCTGATGTCCCAGACACCAGGGTTCGAATTGGGCAACATGGCAGTTGGTCAAACAATCGGCTTATCAATTTCCGTGGCTAACTGGAAGTTATCAGCGATGGTTAATCAAATAGATGTGACAAGACGTGATGGTTCAAACTTGAAGCTCCTAAATGTGCTAATTAGGGTTTATCGAAACTCTAGACCAGACACCAAGCTTCTGTTTATTTTTTACTTCGAGTTGACAAAAATAATCTCTTCATGCATCGAATTTCAACGGATTTCATAAGAACTGATATTTGGATGACACTGTTGAGATTTGTTGGAACAAACAATGTTAAAACACATAATCGTATAGTGATTTCTGTCACGCGCTCAAAATAAACAACATATTTTTAGCATTAGTCAGAATCAATTTCAAAACATCCCCAAACTTAACATACATGTGCACTCAGTCGGACATCCTAGGTTAACATTACCACCGATCCATTTGGGCAGTGTGTGTACGAACACCAACTCTTCTGAGTTGTCCCGAAACAAGACGTTCGAATCTTCCACTTACGATCCAAAATAATATTACATTTTATTTAGAAATTATAGTTAAAAAATTGTGTATGGTAATCTTCCGTTAAACTGGCGAATAATTTTATGTGCAATACAGAGAATTCGTGGATCAATTCAGATTATTTAGTAATTCAGATGTTATTACACATCATAAGAGCACGCATCGCCAAACAGTTGGAAGATGTTAACTGCGAGCTTATATTATTTCGATTAGAGCAACATGAGCAGATGTACAACGTCTGCTGCAATCGAACGAGGTCATATTCGTTGAGTCTTTCCAAACGATACATTCGAGGCGAGGGCTTGACATGTACGGGCTGCTAAGAAATCGAAAGATAAATGAGACCGGAGTGACAATCCGGACTGACATGCTTCAGGATGAGTGCTGTGGTTGTTCGATTTTCGTTTATATGTCTTGTTTGTAATAAACGTATTTGTCCACTCGGCTTTTTCCTTTGTTGTTGTACCCGTGGGTGTAAGTTAGTAGAGCTGGTACGATGGACCGCAAAAATTACCTGAGCGCAATGGTGGTCACTTGACGCTCGTTGGCATTAAATGACCTGTCGGTATTAAATCCGGATATGGTTGCTCGTACTTGGCTCGGTAAAATGCTTATTCTTAACATCTTAGTATTTTTGCGTTTTTAAATTTGAAACCAAAAATAAATTGAGTAGCCATATGAAATTATCAAAATGAGTCTCAATACACAGATACGAAACGTATTACTCTAGACATGGAAACTTCGCATGAATTACTTTTGGCTTCATTCGGCCGACGTCAACCAGGAATTTACATCACATTCGCATGATGCTTTCATGCTCTTCGGCATATCAAATGATGGAACAGTTCTATTTCAGATGAATTATCTCTGCGGCACTATCTGGTCGACTGATATATGTAGATTATGAGATTTTCGAACAGCTTTGGGTGTAATATCTCGATTTACAAAGTGATGATTAAGCTTTCGTCTGTCTTTTAGGCATACAGTGTCGGTTCCTTTAAAATTCGCGGGTATCATATCAATTCAGATTTGTATGCCACTTTCAAAATCTGTTCGTCCAAATCTAAAACACAAACACTGAGTAATAACTGTGAGACGCTCGAATTGACCAACATATTGTCAGCATTATTGAAAATCATCTTCAACTCTACCATTTTTGAACTCTAATTCCAATATCCATTTTGGCAGTGTGTCTACAAGCAACAATTATATATTTCTGATCCTTGAAACTACACTCTCAAATGTTCCGCTTACGACGAAATAGTAATATTCCATTGAAATTAAACGTTCTCGTTTCACACAATTTCCATCTGTCGATGATATTTCATGTTGACTTACATAGATGCGGTTTTGAGACTGTAAATATTGTAAGCGGACAGTAAATCAGATAAAGTATAGAAAAATAAAATGAAATGTGTACGGAGCTTGGATTATGCATTTGAGCTCAAATACGAGGTAGCATCGAGCGTTAATCTTCAGTTGTCTCTGATAGTTTTATTTGACATCGACATTTAAATTTTTAACTAGATTTGTTTGTGTAGGTGTTTGGCATTATGCTGTATGTCACACCATGATATATCCAATTTGAATAATTTAGCAATTTGTAATTTCACTGTATTCTCAAATTTATTTTCATTTATATTGATGACTGTTCCAATAAATGATTATCCTAAATTATAGTTTTTCCACGCGCGTTCTCATTCTGCTTTGTTGCTGTGTTGTTGCGTGTTTGTGATTCAAAAATGTTAAAGCCAAACATGACGTGTCGCGCATTTTTCAGCTTCGCGAATAATCATAGCCGATTAACGCGACGCACCGGATTTCAGATTTGAAATTTCCTTTTCAAGTTAATTGAATTAAACATTGAATTTTCGCGCACGGTGAGTCCGTATCTTTGTCCGCTTTTACTTTAACATTTTTCTGTTATCTTGTTTCCCTTATCCACTAGATAAATGGTCAACCCGTTTGAAAATTATTGCTCAGAACTCCCATTATTTGGCAAGTTCGACATAATATCGTTTGAATCAACTGATTCGCAAGTGAACGTTTTCGGCTGCATACCCCGGCATTTCACCCTACTAACCCATTCAGTGTAAAATTTTGAAATTCGACTAGTCGAATCATTGCGCAGTGCACCACAGATATGAAGTATATAGATGGCGACCGTACTGGCCAATCATCGAGAAAGCGACACTTAATTTTCTGAAATCGTTGAAAACAAGTCACTTAAATATGGACTTTAGCCGCAGCTCGATGGTGATTTCAAGATTCACTAATATATATCGACCACTGTGATATAGCGTCTCGGAAATATTTCGCCGGAATTATTTCGATTACTTACATGGACTGTCGAACCCGGGCATTTGCTTAACCGTTAAACACATAACAGATCGTTTCATTTGGCACAATAAGCAACGCGCCTTTGGTCAATGCGCAAAAACGTTGTGTAACGTGCCAGCTAAACAAAGTGCACCGACACACCGGTGCACATTAGGGCACATTCCCTCTACCTTACGCTCACACCTAAACTGCCTTACGAACACATAGCTATATCCAGAACTGTGGCACAGATATACACGATGGCTCATATCAGTTCCTTTGCGAGCAATCTCTGTCCATATTATCGCACGAACATGCTTCGCTTATTGGATCTCCATCTTCGATGTGCCTACTACCATTACAACTGACAGAGGTTCGCAATTCGCATAATTCTTTTATGTATCATCCCACACCTTTCTAGAGCTTATGGATCAGTTGAAAGTCTTTATCGTCAGTTAAATGCTGCCCTAACCACATGTTCAGGCTAACAATGATTTAAATGCCTTTTAATTGTACTTATCGGTATTTAAATTATTTAATTGACACACGCACTACCGGCGAAGTTGAACCTACATATTACTGCTCTAGACTGGGTCAAAACTGTCAGTCTATCAAACTCTTTTTCACACGTGTTGCTGATCGTTCTTCATTTATCCACGCAAATTCATCGAATGAAATGCAAGCTTCAAGCATGCTTACACCTAAAAAAGTCTCTACAAGGAGATACATATTTGATTTTACACACACAATCTATATTGAACAGTGATGTTCTCTCAAATGGTTCATTACTCGTAGTATGCAACACTTCATAACGTAAAACAACTTCATACCGTAGTGCCAGGATCCACCACAAGGCTGGTTCAGTATATACCAATAAAACCGTTCTCCTTTACTACGTTTGACGAAAGCAAACCTACAGAATCCCGTTCAGAATATTCCGGAATAAACAGAAGATCCATAGAAAAGTCAAATTTAGGGCTGTACTTCATTTTCAAACGTTCATAGTTTAACATACCTGGTGTTCTGCGACGTGCTGCTCAAAGATAATACAAAACAAAACCCTTGGTTTTACAAGTGTTGAATGGCAAACATAAGTGGCTACATATTATTGCATAATACACTTTTGCGTGCACTTGAACTACACAAACACGCTTCGAGACCAGGTTGGATTTTTTATGTTAACGGCTTCAAAAAAAAAGTGAGCATCAATCGCCTCAAAGCAACTTATATCTAAAAAGTCATTACACGAATACAATTTTTAGATTCCACCTACACAACCTATGATGAAAAGCAATGATCTGTCAACTCGTCCCTCACACTTAGTATGTAACCCTTCACCACGTGAAACACGTACTGACCGCAGAACGAGGTTTCTTGCACGACTGGTTCAGTATATACCAAAAAAACCATTCTACTTTACTTCGCTTGACGGAAGCAAGCCATAAGAATAATCCGGAATAAACACAAGATCCACAGAAATGTTAAATCGAGGGCTGTACGTTATTTTCAAATATTCATAGTGGAAACTACCTGGTGTTCCGGAGAAGGTTACTTAAAGAAAATACGACACAAATCAACTTGTTTTACATATGTTAATTACATGCTACATATTGTTGCATAATACATTTTTGGTGCATTGGGAAATATACAAACACGCCCCGAGAAAAGGGTCGATTTTTCATATTATCACTTTAGGTTAGTATGATCAGCGTGCCTTGAAATAGTGGATTAATCTGGAACAATTTGTGTTTGTATGACACTTCCTTGTATTTTGGCACGAACTATCTGTTAGATAACACGTACATAATCACACGTAGATTTGTTTTATGTAAGACCCTTGTTTAGGGATATTGATTTTGAATTTAATGACGGCGCAGCGTGCTCTATCAACGAGCGCTGAACATGAGATTGCTAATAATATGCTGACCTCTGATCTCAGACTCAACACAAGATGAAGAAGCCCCAAAACGTTGGAAGTTGACAAATGCGAACTCATAATATTTTTGTTAAAGCAAGAGCATTTTTGGAAATAAACAAATGAAGAACGGACGCCGCAATTAAACGGAATCCAATACCCTAAAATCTACCGAACGAGAACTGTGAGCCGATTGCTTGGAGATTAACGGTTGGCATGAAATTTACTGATAAACCACATCAAAGTCATAACCCGGACAGGAAATCTGTTGACTCAGTTCTGTGGAGGTTTGATTTGCCCTTATAGGATAGACGTGTGTTTTGTATTGGTCTTGTGCCTAGGAAATGCATTTGGCCACACGGCTACCAATTGTGTTATATGACACGTGTGTGTACGCGATTAAAGTTGGAGATATAGACCACAAGAATGAACGGAGAACACTGTTGACGTAAGTTTTTATGACGTGAGGTAAGATGCTAATGTTTGATCTGATGAAACGTAAATGTGTGATAAGGGACTAATATTAGACAGTTGACCCTTGTTGACATCAAATGAAATGACGCAATAAACTCCTGTTTTGGCTCCTTTTATTTCGTCCGCAAAAATACTTAGTCATAACATCTCCTTGATATGGCATTCAAAATTTAAAAAGCCAAAACTATCGAAACTCAAATTGTAAGATATGGAAGACATGGAAACTTTCAAAGGATTGCATTCGGCATCCATCAGCCAATGTCTACCAAGGGTGCACATCACAGTTGCATGATGCTTTATTGGTCCACGGCGTATCGGATTATATAACAGTTTGATTTGGGAGGAACAATGTCTGCCTCAGCGCTCAATTTGATGTACACTAACCGGTCGATCGATAACTGTAGATGTGCGGGTTATGCTTTGCAATCGGAGAAATATTTGCTATATTGACAAATAGGATTCACCGGCCGTCTGTGTATTTCACGGAACGTCCAGGTTTCAATGACGTATTGTGCATTTGGTACTTCCGCGATGCAATTCATTATCTTTGTCTTCACAGCCGATTTTTGAGTGTCCCTGACACCGGGGTTGAAAGTGGACAAAATGGCAGTTGGTCTACCAATCCGCTTATCAATCTTCGTGACAAGCTTGAAATTATCCGCAATGTTTAATCAAATAAATGTGACAAGACGTGATGGTTCAACCGGACAGCTTCAAATGGTGCTGATTGGAGCTGATAGAATTCCTTGAATAGCAAACATGCTGCTGTTTATTTGGTAATTCATATTGACTAAAACAATATTTTCCTGCATCAAATTTTTACAAATTTTATGCGAGCTTATTTTCAAATGCCACTGTTGAGATGTTTTCAAATAAATAATGTCAAAACACATAATCACAGATTGATTTCTAACAAACGCTCTTAATGGCCAAAATATTGTCAGCATTAGAAATAATCAATTTCACAACATCAACAACCCTAACATTTATGTACTCTCAATCGGATATTTTAGGTCAACATCACCACCGGCCTATTTAGCAGTGTGTTTACGAACACCAATTCTCATGTGCTGTCTTCGAAACAACACGCTAAAAACTTCAACTTACGATCAAAAGTGATATTCAATTAAAATTGAACATTCTCGTTTTAACATTGTGCTGATCTGTAATTCCGTTAAACTGGCGGATAATCTCAAGTGTTTGTCAGATAACCAATAGATCTATTCATATTATTCACTAATTCAGATTTTGTTACACAATATAATCGAATCAAAATGGAGAGAACAAATATTTGAAGATTTCAAAAAAAATATTTGTTATTTATGTATGTCGGGATATTTTGTATTTTACATAAAATGTGTAACATACATGGTGTTTTGTGAGCAGCTGTTTTAAAATAATACGAAATATTTGTTTTTAGGTTTTTTCTCTATCTTGGGGTAGTAATTTTAATGATAGATAATAAAATTTCCCTGTAACTAAATTCTCACTCGTAATTTATTGCGTTGAAAGAATGTGTCGGATGAAGGTTCCTTATATCAGATATCTCCGAAATTTAATGACTTATTTGATAAAAAAATAGAGTTGGTTTGATTTATTGCCAGAGAAACCCACCGGTCCTAATGTCGATTGCCCAAACCCGTGCGGAAAATTGAACGATCTGTAATCATTTTCATTGTACTTTTTATCACAACCACAATTTTGTTATGATTAGCTAAACGGCAGGATCAGTATACGTATTATTTCTCAGGTGAAAAGGACCTGTAGGCCGTTTAGTCAGATATAACACTAGAGGGCAAATCCAGAGTTCATTCTATTTGGAAACGTACAAGTGACCACGCACTTGAAGGACGGCCACAATATAAATCGTTTATTTCAAACTATCCAATCCACTGTCGATACAATTTGGGACGCTCCAGCGTTTACGTCAAAACGTAACATCGTGTACCAAACATAAACAACTTCCATATTACCGAAAATGCTAGCATTCGCTTTGGTTTTTAGGTTGAATCATCTAATAAAACATACTTCTAATAAGGTTGTTTTTATAAATTTAATTGATCTAACTTATCATAGCCGAGTTCGAGAGAACATGATAGCATTTTGCTTTAATGCTCTACAGCGTATCATACTTTTTGAACAGTTCGATTTGTGAGGAACAAACCATCGCGAAGCGCTCGGAACGATTCACATTATCTGAAGGTTTAATAACTGTATTTGGCTTAAGTTACGATCTGCATATCATAGGAATATCCGCTATTTAGACAAATAGGATAGAACGCCTGTCTTAGCCTTCCACAAAATGTCTAGGCATCAATGACTTTCATTTCAGCATATTGTTCTCACGCGCCGTATAACATAATACTATACTTGACGTGACGTGCGGTTGGGTTAATTTTGACCTCCGATATTTTTGGATATAACTTTCTTGGTTTTCATCCGATCGGTTTGATTTTTGGATATCTATCTGAAAGCTTGCTACGTCGGATCTATTCATACAAGAATCATCCATCTGCGACGTGTCGTTCTTTGTGTACGTCAACCGTGGATTTTTCTACAGTTTGTTCGTTTATTGGAATCGCTTTTGTGTTTCTGCTGTTCGATTACCCCATTGGTGTTTATCACTGTCGGGAACTACTCGGAGAAATACACAACGTGATATCAAATTCACGCCAAAAATCTCAAAGGGAATCTGGCAAATTAGCAGCTAAATCGAGTGACGAAATTTTCCGACAACCCGTCATTTTCCGTCAACTCCGCCCAATACCACACAAACCAACCGCAGCCGTATCGATTTTTGTGCTCTGATTTGTACTTTTGGTTGACCCCGTTAACATGAAACAATCTGATGTTCGCGAAACGTGCGTCGTCTGCATGAAAGTCGTCAGTGGTAAGGTCAAATCTGTCACGTGTCAAAACTGTTCCCACAAATGCCACGCAAAATGCGACAAATCATTGACCTCGGATGCGCTATCGATCCTGATGGATGAAAACATGCCTGGTGTATGCTACGTGTGCAAAAGTTGTCGAGCTAAACCAAACGCAGATTTAACTGCTCGAACAAGTGTTGCGCAAAGCAACCTAGATGATCGGATGCTGAGCTTAGAGCTTATCATACAAACGTTGAAGACATCGGTAGAGACTCAAAATTCTCAGTTTGCCAGTATGTTTTTCAATAAATCGGAAACTACTGACGGTAATACCAGTCAGATAAACGCTAAATCTTCGATCTTTCAACACGAATGTTCAGCTGTTGCAACTGTGCCGGAGTGTCTTGAGGAGCGTCCTTTTCATCAAAAGGCCACCTTTACAAATGCGACTGTTAAAGGCCTGTCTGCCCAAAACATCCCTGGTTCGCAAAAAGATACGAAGCCAAAGCCACCTGCTCACCCGAATCATCAGCGAAAACCTTTAGGTTCAAAACCAAAAGTCATCGTGCAAAACACTCCCAAAGTGGACACTATTGGTATTCGATCTAAGGTAGTTGAAACGTCCAGCAACCAGCGAAAGCGCCAAACACAGAGTGTACATTCAGTCCATGGACTAAGTGTGATTTGCACCAACGTAAAGGAAACGAGTGCCACCTTACTAGGGGACAGGCTAAAGCACGATAAAGAAGAATGGAAAAGGTTGTGCAACAACATGGACTTGGAGCCAGTTGAACCACTATCATTGATACGACTAAGTCGTAAACCTACTTCTTCAAATCTGGACCAGCCAAGATTGCTTAGAATCACGGTTCGCTCTGAAAGGGATCTTGAAAACATCTTACTATCCGCTTTTCTCCTGCGTAAGGAGCGTTCAGAGACCACTGCAAGGATCTTTGCTGATGTGCCCTGGTGGGAAAGGGCCCGAAAGGACCAGCAACAAAACCAAACGAAACAGAGGGATGATCGAAGTATAATCCTTTTGGGAGTTCCAGAAGCTGATGAAGCAACTGATAAAGCGGTGCAGCGCAAACACGATCAGTTACAATGGAGATTCCTCAGTGATATACTTGGTTTGCATGATGTAGCTGTGACGGACACGTTCCGCATCCCCAAATCTACGAATTATAAGGGCATCGGTCCTAAGCCCCTTAAAATAACGTTCTTGCGTAATGATATGTTGAACACGGTCAAAACTCGTTGGGAAAATGGCCGCAGAATAATCCCGCGAGAAATTAGACTAGGTGCATCTAAACACCATATTGGAAAGATAGATGCACCACTAAGTTCAATAGAAACACTACCAAGTCAATCAGTTGTTGACGTGTCAGAAACAATTTCAGCCGATACGATAGATCACTGTATTCCAACAGTGCAACCCCAAAACAATCAAGCATCCCTGCAAGCAAAAAACCTTCAGTTGCCGACTCTGGAGGAGTCGGCCTAACATATATTCTGCACTCCACTAGCCTTCTTCCCCACACCCCATCCTTGTTGAGAAAAACAACTATGAAATGCATCTACACTAACGCACAATGTCTCGGAAACAAAATCGATGAACTGCGTGCAGTTTTTTTGAGATGTTCCCAGACATCATCGCCGTAGCGGAAACGTGGCTGCAGACTCAGCAAACAAATATTGAACTTGAATTACCAGGAATGTCACTTATTCGTCATGACCGTGAAACCAGAGGAGGAGGAGTAGCTTTGTATTATAGCCAAAACCTTCTGTGCCGTGAGATTACGGATCCAGACATCGTGTTACTGGATACACTCTGGTGCTCAATCCGACTAGCTAACGGCGAAGACTGTGTTTTGGGAGTAGTATATCGCCCACCGTCTGCACAGGAAACTTACAATCTGGCCCTACTGGATAAAATTCGCATGGTTACTTCCAGATACACTTGTGGATTTTTGATTATGGGTGACTTCAATTTACCGAATCTGCAGAGCAGCACCATTTACCCAGAACACTCCCTCGAGCGCGCATTCAGTGAGTTGTTTGACGATATTCCTCTTTATAACCACATTATTAAATGTAATACCCGATACCGCGGAAACGATTTACCCTCACTCTTAGATCTCGTTCTGACAAGCAATGAACATGAAATTGATAACGTTGCTTACGAAAGTCCACTGGGACTAAGTGATCACGTCGTCATCCAGTTTGACTATCTGTTTGAAGCTGTAAGAACAAATGATGCCCGTAAAAGAATTAGTCGGATCAACACTATGGCGTTGAGTGATGCTCTGAAGAACACGTTTAACTGCCAACCGGAAACCAGCAACGTACATGATTTTGGATATGGCTAATATCTAATCTCAAAAGTTCAATCGATGTGAGCTCCGAATTTGTCCTCAGGAACTCAAGAAAAAACTTTGAATTTAAATTAAGAAGCCGAACTCGTAAGTGGTTAACGGTACGAAACATTGCTTGGCGACACCATCGGCAAAACCCATCATCCGAGACCTGGGAAACATTCCGTTTACTGCGGAACAAAGTAAACAAATATGTCATCCAAGACAAGTTGTGCTTCCAAGAAGTGATATCAAGCATGATGGAGCGAAACCCCAAAATACTATATCGTATGGTTAACGATCAAGCTAAGGTGAAACCTGGAGTGGCGTCCGTGAACACATCAGCTGAACCAACAACAACTTCAGCGGAAACTGATGATGCTTTAGCCACGTTTTATTCATCGGTATTCAACCCGATAGAACATGCAATAAACAGCCCAAATCCAACACTTTCAAACACGGTTGCCCTAAGTGAAATAAGGGTCACTGAGAAACGCGTCCTCCAAGGTTTATTTAATCTTGAAACCGGAAAGTCTCCTGGGGCCGACAGAATAACCCCGAAAATATTGAAGCAATTTG